>SJJU01008629.1:0-16723 GCA_012932125.1 Conopomorpha cramerella | reverse complement strand
ACAAAATATTGCTAAGCAAATGCCCACGAAGATTCACCATGCTTATTTAACCGAATTGTACCTTTTTATATAAGCAATTTTCTGTTTGTTGTCGTTGATTGTTGACGTTTCATTTCCAATACACATCTGGGAATTGCGTACCTTTCAATACATGCAAACATGAAGATGAAATAACAAAAATACTTCGAAAATTAATTAAGGTTCTTGAAGTATTAAAAGTACACACATAGATACCCAGACTCACGTCCATAATCTCCAGAAGGGCATGGATTGAACCTTATGATCACAAGGAGTTTTATTATTATTATTTAATACTTTATTGCACTAAAAGTACAATGGGTGGACTTAATACCAAAATATTCTCTACCAGTCGACCTCACAACATGAGGGAACATAGGTGCGGCTCAGTATTATTAAATTGTACAAAACAAAAATAACATATTGCTACAAGGTACTAACACACATTAAACATAATCTTACTAATATTATAAATGGGAAAGTGAGTTTGTTTGTTTGTTCCGCTTTAACGCCGTAACTACTGAACCAGATATCCCAGAAAAAAATGATATTCCCGAGGGAAAACAAAAATATTCCTTTATATCGCAATATAACCGAAGTCCACGCGGACGAAGCCGCGGGCGGAAAGCTAATTCAATATAAATTAACACAGGGAGAAAATAGATACATACATACATACACTTCACGCCTGTCTCCCAGAGGGGTAGGCAGAGACTACAGATCTCCATTTGTCGCCGTCCTGACATACCCCTTTCGCTTCATCTACATTCATACATCTTTTCATACATGACCTTCGGTTTCGAGTACTTTTCACGGCACCTTCGGCCAGGACATCACCAATCTGGTCTGTATATGTCCTTCTGGGGCGACCTCTATTCACTCGGCCCATTACATCACCCATATAAATCACTTTCGTCAATCGCCTTTCATCCATTCTCTCTATATGCCCAAAATAGATACATATTATAATTATACATCAAACACATATATGCACATACTATATTATTATACATAATATGAAGACATTTACGGCCACATTTAGCATAATAAGGAGTTAAGAATATCAATATGGGCTTTCAGTTACCAGTTACCAGCTAGCAAGTTAGCATTTGGTAGCCTGAATAACCCAAATCTCCAGATCTCCTAGTCGATTCCTAAATACATGCCAGGAATATAGACGCCTGATTAATTTTATTTACATCCTAGATCAACAACACAAAATATATTAAACTAGTGGACGCCCCGCGATTTCATTCGCGTAGTTTAGTAGTACCTGCATCACGAAAATCGTCTAACTTGAATGATTTAGATTTTTCATACAAACGTTTTATCCTGTTAATTCCCGTTCCCGTGGGAATTTCAGGAATTCCTTCCTTAGTGCACCCCTACGGTACATAAGCTACGTCCGTTCCAAATTACAAGTCCCTACGTTTTGCCGTTTGGGCTGTGCGTTGATAATATGTCAGTCAGTCAGTCAGTAATTCAGTCAGCTTTTCCTTTTATATATAGGTATGTCAAGTAAAGTAAATATTCATACAGCAACGCGCAAGAATCTCACATAATAAGTCAAAATATCCCAAGGGGTTGAAAGTTTCAGGCCTTTCGCTCCTTTCACGAATCCGATGTGATTTGTTCCAAATTTCAGAAGCCCTCAATCAGGAAGTCATAGAAAAACTTTTTATACGGCATCATGTGATACACGAACTCTCTGTACTAGCTTGGGAGTAGTCAATCAAACGCTTTTGTGACGCCCGATTGCGCAGTTCCATGTAAACAGCTTCTATGGAACTTTGAACTAGCGTTGCACACGTTTTCTTTTGCAGTAAGGCTCAACAATGTATATAGGTAGTGTATTGTCGCACTGTAGCTACAAAAAAAAGAGTTAACTTCACATTTGGATTTTTTTTGTGTTGATGCGTAAACAATTTGACAAAGCAATCAAAATAGTTAACAGTGGAGCTCTGTGATGTGTGCCGTTAGCAATTGTTTAGACAATTACTACGCTGATCAACAGATTTTTTAGTAGGCGTTCGAAAGCAAAATTTATTTTACATTTTTTAAAAAGGAATTTAAATATTAAATTTCATCACTTATTACGTACGTTAAGACTAGATGGTGCAATGTAGAATGTTTAGAGGATCGATAAGAGGGCTGACTTAAAATCATCATCATCAGTCCATACTTGTCCACTTACAATATTAAGTATTATCTAATTACAATAAAATAAATTAATATTAAGCATGAAAATATAGATAAAAACCTGCATAAAACCATTGATGAATGTCGTTGAAGAAAAAGATGCTTCAGAAACGTCCCAAGTGAAGGGTTTTCTGTGAAGATAAAAGTTCAAAACGCAAACGCAATCCTTTTTCTATCTTAGTCACTACATCCTTATTTTAAGACTACCCATTTCAAAAGAAAAAGATACCAGAACACCAACACCAACAAAATTCACAGTAAAAAAAATTAACTCATTTTAAAATTATTAAGTAACCAGCATCAGACAAGTTCTGAGAAAGCGATACCATTCCAAAAAAAAAAAAAACACAAGACATCTCAAGAAAATGTAAGTAGCAACTGAAACAATTCTGTAAGAAAATTACGTCGGTTTATCAACACTTCCTTCGTGCTTTCTTTTTAAACAAGCAGCAAACATTTTCTTCGGTAATTTGCAATGACTTAGATCCTTTCGCCGGTGGAAAGTATACGTCGTCTGGGGTCTGTTTAAACTGGTTGTGAAAACGTGACTTAGAATGTGGTGAGAGAGAAAACTGAAGCGTTCTAAGACAATCACCTGTTTTTAACCCTCTGTCGGCTAATTTGAGGATTCGCAGAATTGAACTATGGTATTTGAAACCTATTTTCAAAAGAACTGTTAGTAACGATTTCGTACTAATTTTGGTCCCGAATTCGTTCCCATCGACTGCAATATCGTCAGGCAGAATTTGTTTTTTTGCTCGTCGTTTATTAATGTGTATGCAAATAGAATATATAATACAATAATTTTACTTTTACTTTTTGCTCTGTATTGGATTTTAGTATTCATTTGAATATCTCTTTCCAACTTGACCCCATTCCTGACAGAAAATTCTTATACAAATATAACCTCCCGTACTTCTCGTGCAACGTCAGCAAAAGTGTTAATTACATGTTACATACATAAAATATAATGTACATATAAAGCTATATAAAGTACTCGAAGTTAAACAATTAGATACACCGGTTACGATTAATTAAAATAAAGTTCCCAACAAAATAAACGCTCCGCCGTAACAGAAAGGAAAGGGAGTCAACAATAAACCTAAAGTCAACGCCGAGAATTATTATGAAAGATACAACAGAATGTTTTATGGAATTTGTTGCGAAGCGCACTTTTTAATTTCACCATATTCCTATTGCAATATTTCACTTGTATTGTAGTGAAAACGGTTAAGCCGGGGCTCGACACTGTTGCGCCATTGTTCCGTGCTGCTTTTTTTTTACTCTCCATTTTGCATTGTTCCATACAGACATGCGTATATAAGGGTAATGGTGTCACGTGATATTCAACTCAATCACGGATTTAACGAACAGTCAAAACGATGTCTCCATATTATTTCGTGTGTCTTGTGGTATTTTTTTGTGCTGCATTGAAACATAAATTGGTCGAAGCAATGACTAAACCAAGTGAGTATTTGACTGGTGTTATTGTAACACTATTATTGCCACTCAATTCATACTATATTTATTGATCTAAATATACCCTGAGAGTAACATAATACTTATAACAATAATAGTAATTTCTTTCTAAACTCGCCATTATGTAATTTTTAAAATCGATAATCCAATAATACGATAAATTAAATTGGTTTGTGTAATTGGTAATGCACTTTCTGGATTTAACACAAAATTTGCATTCACTGTTGCGCTACAATTAACATTTAACTCCAATTTAAAATATTACAATCACTCATTCATATAAGAATTAAAAATGAGAATTCATTTTTTAATGAATTCTCATATAAGGGTATAAGAGTAAACCATTCGGGCAAATTGCCAATTAACGATATACGTATTTTGTTTTTCACAGTTTTAACGGACACGATACATTTCGACGAAGCGGGCCATTTTCACTCGATTCCTAAAACGTTTCAAGTGACAAGGAATCCGGAGTCGACATTCATGAACTACATTTCTGAAATTGAAGATTTAGCAAGAGCTATGAATGTGATTGTTACGTACTCAGTTTCATTGGACGTGATGGATGCATCGAAGAGGATGAAGAACGGAAAACCGAGGAAGATGTCGTCCAAGATAAAGCCAAAGAAGTTCAATGTGCCATTGAAGAAAAAGAGCATGATGCTGTCGAACTTCGAGAAGATGATGCGAAGGGTAGCAGAAGACAAGACAGTGAGCCGAGCAAAAAGTGACGTCGTCTACTCCAGTGCAGAAACAACGACCTTCGTCAAATTTTACTCCACAAAACCCCCTCACAGTGGGAAATACAAGCCAATCTTAAACATGAAGAAGATGAACTATACAAAAGTAATAAAACCAGTAAAGAATAAAATTTTGACAATCGAAGACAGAGTATTCTAAGTTGACTAGTTTTAGGATGTTGATTAAATTATTGTTTTTTTGTAGAAAATTATTTTGTGCGTTTTATCTTGTCTCTGGGGAATTTTAAATAGGTAACATTACTAATTACATAGCGTAAAGGGGGCTGAATCAAAATAATCCTGTTTTTTTCTTTACTACGGAGAGAATGGTTGAAAGTCGATTGACAAAAGAGAATTATATGGGTGATGTAATGGGCCGGGTGAGTAGAGGTCGCCCCAGAAGGACATATACAGACCAGATTACAGACAGAAACCGAAGGTCATGTATGAAAAGATGTATGAATGTAGATGAAGCGAAAGGGGTATGTCAGGACCGTGACGACGTGAGATCTGTAGTCTCTGCCTACCCCTCTGGGAGACAGGCGTGAAGTGTATGTATGTGTATGTACTACTAAATACCCTCGTTTCTGTTCTTTTGGAAGCATGGATGAGCTCAAAGATCGAAACCGAGACATCGAGAAAGAGTGAAAAATTTCGTCCCACCGTTTCGTTTTCGTTTCGTCAAAATCCATCCAGTTTTCGTGTGCAAGCGTAACAAACAAACTTACGTGTACCTACACGTTTTTTCGCGGGAGTGATTTAGAAGGCAATGATAATATTTTTTCATATATAAGTGACATTGAATGACAGGACAAGGAATAGTGTGATAAGAGAAAGTTGCGGTTTGAAGGAAGATGTAGTGACCAAGATTGAAAAGCGCATGCTTTGGTGGTTTGGGCATATGGAGAGGATGGATTAAAGTCGATTGACGAAGGAGATTTATACGAGTGATGTGAGTAATGTGCCGGGTGAGTAGAGGTCGCCTCAAAATAACATATTATATTGACCAGATTGGTGATGTTCTGGCGGTAGGTGGCGTGAAAAGTACTCCAAACCGGAGGTTATGTATGAAAAGATGTATAAATGTAGATGAAGCGAAAGGGGTATGTCACGACCGTGACAAATGGAATAGTTTCTGCCTAGTCCTCTGGGAGACAGGCGTGAAGTGTATATATGTGTATGTATGTAATTTATGAGGATACGATAATCACATAACCATCTAGGCCACACATAAAGTGCGACCTATATTTGCTTTATGACACTAATATGCGTCGCACGGACCGCAATATAAGGCTTCCGCTTATGTTTTGCATCGTTTAGTACTTTGCTGCCCTGGCCCCCGTACCATGAAGCCTCAAAGTAAAATTGTTTACGCTGTGTGACAGTGACAGTGTTATACCACTTGTCTAGCGCTATCCCTATCACACAGCGAGAAAAATATTACTATAAAACCATATGGTACGGGGCCCTGGAAGACTAACTCTTTAAACTGAATTCGTTGTAAATATGAATATCATAACTACCATTTTACAGAGTTGTTGTACAAAAGCGGACTTATGCTAAATCGTACAAATATGCTAAATCATTTTCTACATTACAAGATTTTTTTAAACAAACATTTAGTCCCTTTATTGTCTTTTATTCCCAAAAAGAAGTAGGTACATCATTGTATATTTTCCCGAATGATACATAGGGTAAGATATTCTCAGGAGGTTAGGATCTACCACCATTAGGTATTCAGTATTATTATGATGTATACCTTCTTAAATTGCTGCATAAATGTGTATGTAAGTATATAAATATAACCTGTATACATTGATTCCTTATACGCCGTTACGTTTGGGCCACAGCATAGCAGATACAAAACACTTTTTATATTACTTTCATGAATACTTCCGGAATCCATATGTGCACCTAATATATTACTGGTATAATACAGCCATATTTCAAACCCAAATTAGACCTGGTAACGGCCTTAATAATAATAATAATGTACTTTTTATTTGAATTGTAATTCCATAAGCTTTGGAAATAAAACCTGTATAGCGAGAAGCGAAACAGAATTATCAGTCAGAACCTCGCGAAACGAATTATGTTTATTTCTGCATTACAACGTACATACGTACATACATTTACATCCGTCAAGTCTGTTCCCTAGAGGTAGTAGCGCTAGTAGGCAGATAAACAATTTTATATCACACAGTTAAATTAAAAAAAAAACACTTGGAAAACCGTGGGTACTTGCATTAGCAAGTGCCTCTGCCTACCCCTCTTTGGGATTAAAGGCGTGAAGTGTATTTATTTATTTTTATTTATTACTTGGAAAACCACTTCAAAAGTGGTCACATTATGTCCAAAAAATCTTATAACACCTCATGACACCAGGTCAAGATAACAATAAATTCTTAGGTATGAAAAAGCCTTATGCGAAATGTGGTTATACAACGGAAAGTTCGGTGTAATAAATCCTTTAGTTTCTGTCAACAGACTGAGGGCGCAGCGGGTGAACCTTAGTTGAAGACTTACTTACCAAAATTCCACGTAGAAATTCTAGTCTCTTATATTGTGAAGAGGAAAAATGTGGTGTTTGTTTGAATTGTACATATAGGTTCCGACGTTATTTATAGGAATGAGCGATTTGAATATATAAAAAAATGCACTTCACGCCTTTTAATCCCAAAGCGGGGTAGGCAGAGGCACTTGCTTAATAAGAAAATGCCCACGGTTCACCAAGCGTATTTAACCCAACGTGACAGGGGATGAGCCCATCGTCGTTATAGGGTTCGCACACCTTGTGGTGTACGGGTTTCATCACGATGTTGTCCTTCACCGTACGAGCGTTGCATTGCGTACATAGGCTCTGAAAAAGAGTCCCATTGGTACACACCCAGTAGCCGGACTCGAACCCGCGACCTCCCGGTTACAAGTCAAGTATCCGACCAACTGGGCTACAGACGCATATTTGAATATTTAGTTCACTAATACACATAGTCTACCTGACCGCAAAACTAGGATAAGCTGTTACTATGGTTACCAGACACTTCTGCTGGGCGGGTCCTGGGCACCCAGAGGACATTCTTCAGGACCCACCCAACCTGCGACCAGCCCCTGTAGGCTCCTCCTCGAGTGATTTGTCCACTCCAAAACTCCTGTTCTACGGCGGAAACAGGGCCATTCGGCACCGCCGACCATCGCGGGACCGTTTGCGCAGTAACTCATAAATAAATACCTAAATACATACATAGATAATGAATGGCGAAAGGAAACGTATTGCGCCGACCTCATCTAGCGTGGAATAAGGGCAGGGACACAAAACAAATGCTGAAGCTAATCACTAAAGTATTTTGTCGGCGGCGGGAATCGAACCCGCGACCGTTCGTCCTAGAGGCGGATGCCCTGATCACTAGTCTATGCCGGCCGTCAAAACTGTTGGGAAGCAGTGTTATCCTCATATGATATTCAGGCCATACTGCGTGTAAAAGGACTATGGTCTTAAAAACGTTGTTGGGCTCGTCAATATGAACAACTTTTACTATGGCGAAAATGAGGGAAAATAAAAATAAAATGTTCATCTCCATACAAAATAGACAATTTTTGCCATGGAAGATGACGTTTTGTATGGGGATTGAATTCTTTTTTTATTTCCACGCATTTTCGCCGTAGTAAGAGTTGTTCATGTTGACGAGCCCAACAACGTTTCTAAGACTCGGCGTCCTTTTACGTAAACGCTCTTAGACGTACATATTGCCTAGGTTACCAGTTCCAAAGCGGAGTAATCAAAGGCTTTGCAAAGCAAATGTGCACCAAGCGTATTTAAACCAACGTGATGGGAAATGAGCATATCGCCGTTGTGGGATTCACACACCTTGTAGTACGTGTGTTTATAGTCGGCGTAATCTAAGAAGCAAACTGCGACACATTGATAGAACCATGAACAATTTTTAGAATGTGATGTTAGAGGAAAAGAATAATGGCATTTCGTTCCAGTAAAAAATAAGATTTTATTGAATTTAAATAATTGTATCCAAGGAATCAATTTACGTAGGTATTTATTGTATTTTATAAAGACCGGGATAAATTGCGTTAAATTATTAAAAATATCAGCTTTGTCATAGTTTCTGAACGTCTCAGTTCAATTTGTTACATTGATTGACGCTCGTTGACACATACATTTGACATATTGATGCTAGATCCTACCTGAATTTGAAACAATGACAGCGTCAGTCAAATGTCAAAATGCCATAAGTCGCGAAATGCCTTGAATTTTAGACTCACAAAGCCAAATATTTTCTTTAAAATTATTGTTAATATGCGGTGTTTTATAAATATGTGAAAAAATAGTTATTTTAGACAACAAACACTATAACATCAAACTATGAAAAACGCGTCTGAATTACTGGAACGAAGTATTGTATGAAACCTGCCATGATTCTTTAGGATGTGACTGACAACCAAATGTATGCCGGTGACATTTGTATCCCAGCGTTGAACGTCCTATTCCTTGTTAGTTCTTTTTCATCAATTATAAGAGCTGTATTTTTTTTATTGTTCATGGATCGAAATGACAACGTTTCAATAATGTTTCAATCATACGTAAAATAAATATAATAAGCTCTGCAGCACTTATTTATTATGCATAGCAAACAAAAAGTGTTCAAGTGGGGTATCAAATGAAAGGGCACGACACGAACATTTAAAATGGGTTTTTTTTAAGTTTTGCAAATAATTCAAAATGAAAAAAAATATTTTGACACAAAACGGTATTTTATATTTAGTTCGTGCATTTCATGAATACGCGCGGGCCTTAGAAGTGTGTGTGGCTGTGTTCGTTTGAACTGTCAACAAGCGTGTCCATATACGACTCACACATCTAAGGCATGCGCGCATTCATGAAATGCACGAACTATACCTAATTATTAAAATACTATGCATACAGAGTGTACAAAGACCCCGAGTAATGGTCTTAGAAACGTTGTTTGGCTCGTTAATGTGAACAACTTTTACTATGGCGACAAGGCGGGGAAATAAAAAAAAAATCGATCCCTATTACTAAATGTCATCTCCAGTGGCAAAAAATTGTCTATTTAGTATGGAGATGAGAGCCGAAAGTGTTGCGCGCCGTTGTTCCTAGACTGTACGAATGAATATTTTGAAGAGTAACCAGCCAGCTCGCGTCTGTGGGCTCTTTCCTCTTATGAAACATATTTTGCAACAAATCGCGTGTGGTGTGTGTTGTGTTGCTAGATACTGCTGCTAGATTGTTTTATGCGTTCGTAGTGTTTATTTATGATAGGGCTTTTTTACTTTATTTAGGAGCAAAGAAATGGACCGGGGTAACTATAGTCCGCGCGCTGTAAGAAGTCCAAGTTGACACATGTACCTACAGATAATGATGTCTGTTTGCATATTAGCTCACAAAGAATCGATATTTTTCTAATTCGATTTTGTGTTTTATCGATGATCATTAAATAAAAATTACTTATTTACGTATTTGTTCTAATATAATTATATAAGGTAAGTAAGTACTTACTAATTATAAAATTCTAAGAAACAATACATCCAACTACTTACTTACCAACCAATAACCGACATAAATTCGTGAAAAATAATAGACATCGTCGTCGACACGCTGGACTCACCCCCTGTCACGTTGGGTTAAATACGCTTGGTGAACTGTGGGCATTTGCTTCGCAAATCTCTCTGCCTATCCCGCTTTCGGATAAAAAGGCGTGAAGTGTGTATACAAGCATATGTATGCATATACTTCACGTCTGTCTCCCGTAGGGATAGGCTAGGAATACAGATCTTCATTTGTCATGGCCTTGACGTATCTCTTAAACCTTATCCACATTCATACGTCTTTTCGTATATGCTCGACCGTTTCCCGTCAGGACATCAATTCGGTCTGATCGACGAGCGACCTAGTCACCCGGCCAATTACGTCGCCCCTGAAATATATTTCGTCGAATCGACACCTTGTATATGCCTAACCACCGAATTCTTTTTAATCTTGGCCACTAGTCACTAAAATCACGTGTATAATGAATAAAATAAAAAATAAAATAAAAATAAATACACTTCACGCCTTTAATCCTAAAGCAAATACCCACGGTTCACCAAGCGTATTTAACCCAACGTGACAGAGGGTGAGCCCATCGCCGTTATAGGGTTCACACACCTTGTAGTGTGCGGGTTTCATCACGATGTTGTCCTTCACCGTACGAGCGTTGCGTCTTCCCGGCGTCCCGTCTGGAACTTTCCATAGAATGAGCAACGGCACTTTCTGTAAGTAAACCACAACACCATTGCGAACGCCAACCCACCAGCTGCCAAGCATGGCGATTTGCCATTTCCCCCCAAATGATCATGGAAATCATTGGGAGAGGCCGTTCGGTAGTGGACGACATGCTGATGCATAGCTGATGATGAAGCAATCAGCTTACCTTCGTTGTTTGCTCGATGTTTCGACACAGTTACATTACGCTGTGGTGGTCCCGAGCTGACTGGAGTACGGCGACTAAATGCTTATCTCTGGTTAATTCTGCGCCGTAATACCCGATTTAAACTTTGATAATGTCAAACACAAACAAACGCTTCAGCTTTATAATATTAGTATAGATAAGAGCTGTATTTTTTATTGTTCATGAATCGAAGTGACAATGTTTCGATAATGCTAGTTATATTATGTAAAATAAATATAATAAGCTTTGCAGCACTTATTTATTAGGCACAGCAAACGAAACGGTTTCATCTCGTGGAAACTTTGAATGCATTGTCTGGTGCTCATAAAACATTTACGAAGGCTATAATTGATGGTACTAAAATATACATACATACATACACATCGGTAGTGGACAACATGTAGCTGATGATGAAGCATTAATCTTACCTTCGTTGTTTGCTCGACGTTTCGACGCAGTGAGCTGTGGTGGTCCCGAGCTGACTGGAGTACGGCGACTAAATGCTTATCTCTGGTTAATTCCGCGCCGTAATACCCGATTTAAACTTTGATAATGTCAGTGCGCGTTTCATTATTATACATGACTCAACTTAGCCCACAGACCCGTCCTTCTTTCAAAAATCTCTTCAAGAGGCACTATCTATATATACTATAACTAATAACTTCTTGTGTGTCATAGTATGGTTTGTATGTGTATATGTATATGTGTATATATATATCATTGTTATATGTATCTATATATTTTTTTTGTTGTATTACTTAATTTAAATTAACTGTATTGTTGTATTGTACTTTTTAATAATACTGACCCGCACCTATGTTCTCCCATGCTGTGAGGTCGGCTGGTAGAGAATACTTTAGTATTAAGTCCACCCTTTGTACCTTTAGTGCAATAAAGTATTAAATAAATAAAATTTTAGCCCGCGGGCTAAATTGACCAGATACATTTTGTCTTCGACTCGGCCCACAGTGCACTAAGTATGCTTTCAATAACAAAAAATAGGTTCAAGTGCTCTTTAAGTGACATAGGTTCTGAACTGCGAAAAAGAAATCGATAAAATTTGCTTTCTTAGTGGTCTCTTAAGGGGTTTAAAGGAAGTAACTTAGCCCACTGTATGAGCCATGAATGAATAGGTCGAGATGACTACCCACAAATATGTACGAGATGACCCCTGCATCTTATAAGATCTGTCTTTATTAGAAAAAAAACACACACATTCGTTAAGAGTGCCGTTTCTCTTTCATTCTTATGTGAAAATTCTCAATCGAAAAAGAGACACAATGTCATTTTCATAATCATAATAACACCGCAATATTGAGGCTGGTTGGTGCTGAATAACGTTGCGAGATAGAAGAAAAAAATGCGTTCAATAACGAATAAACAATTTGCTAACCAATTTTACCTTACCAATTTAGCGAAAACACAAAAGAAAATGCAAGGTAAAAATGACTGTGGTGCCCGCAACGTGCGCCGTCGTCGCATAGATACGTATGGAATGTTCCTTTTATCCAATTTTTTATTCAACTCACAAACTGATCGGAATTCCGTGGCCAACGTCGCCAGGGAAAGTAGCGGATAATGCCCTCAAGACTTGTACGAAAATTAAATGTACGTTCAGTCTGTGATATGCTACGTGTACTCAATTCAATTCAATTATTAATTCAATTCAATTCGTTTATTGCACTCATGTTACAGCAAAATTTCTTAAATAAATAGCAAAGTATCAAACATGAACCCTGTGAGGGCAAAAGCAACAGTATATAATACATAATTATTTATAAATTTAAAAGAAAAAAAAAGTATTTAAGTAAATATATCTCGTTGTCTGATTTCCATAACACAAGGGCTTTAGCTACTTAACATGGGATGAAGGCAATGTGTGTGTTGTTGTAAAATATTTATTTATTTATTTTAGTATGGTTAGTAGTACACACGCCATGTGTGAGGTACTAAGTACCCTACTTAATTATGAACTAAATTACAACCAAATCCTAATCTTGTGAACGTTAATATAATACTATGACAATTAATTATTATTAACGCTATTTACAATAATAAACTATACTATTTCTAACCAGTATTAATTAGCTCAGCCAATATGTTGAACTACTGAACGCCCCGCGGTTTCATCCGCGTCAGTTGTTCGCACATACTTTGACACCGACACTCTTGAGTAACGGCTATCGTCTCAGAATACGGGCCTTAGTTACCGTTGCCTAGCAACCTTCTTATGTCATTTTATATACACTAATAATACCCCTGTTGTCTGGTTTCCACAACACAAGTGCTTTAGCTTCTGGACATGGGCAATTATTTATTAATTAATATATTATTTATTTTATTTAATACCATAACGGTTTACCTGAAATTGATCTCATTTTTGCGGGCAATTATGTTTAATTCCAATGTATCAGCTGTATTATTGTAAAGTTTAATAATTCTTATCTAAATAACACTAGTAAGTATCCAGAGTGTCACTTCTGTCACTTATATTTTAGTGCGTTTTTTTTTTAAATATTTCGGTAAGAAATATTTACTCAATCTTGAAACATGTGAATAAATAATAAAAAAAATACTGTCAATGCTTGAAGTTATTAATTTCGTTGACACTTATGCCCTTAATAAAGCTAGCGACATCTGTCATAACAAAGAGAAACAAGTTCCCTGAAAAATCCCCATTGAGAGAAACTCCGTTTTTTAAGGCGCGTAATAAAGAGAAAAATACCAACACGTAACACACAATAATTCTATCAACCTACTTGATTTTGAGTCGTAAAGTAATACCGGATATTGTCTGGAAAATGGTCTGATATAAAAAAGAAATTGACGCTCTTTTTTGTGAAAATGAGGAAATCACGTTCAAGTACTCTCATAGGGGAAAAGGAGCCTCAGTGCGGTATGTTATTTTATTACAGGTTTACACGCATATCGCTTTTCACGCAACCAAAGGTTTTTTTTTACGGCAAAAGTACACCCGAACATAGTAACACAAGCTGTAGTCGCAGTTGTTCGGTGTTTTTACTTCGATGCTAAACAAAAGTCAATCTTAATGTGTGCAGAATAAAGGCCGTTTTAGTAAAACAATATTTATCAAACTTTTTGACAATTACTGACGATTATATTAATAGTTAGTAGGTATATTAGGTTAGTATCGATGCATATTTTTTTCTCATACTGTTATTGTTTTGATTTACTTATTTAGTTTGTAATTACTTAGTTAGCTTGGCACCGACTTCAATATTTTAAAAATAATTATTTAGTTAGGTATTTTTATTAAACAGCTTAAATGAAAATTCGTATTACTCTGTAAGAAGTAAATTTATTTTTTACTTTTTAGTTTACGGGTTGAAGTCGGATCTTTTTTTTAAAAACTATTTTATTTTACGATTTTGAGTGATAGGTCGACCGAACAAGGATGCTCAAGGAGAAAAAAAAATAAGACCTCTTTTTACTTTCTATTTTTGTAATGCATGGATATCAACACTATGGATAAATCATAGTGCCTACAATGTGACATTGCTTGGTAATGATATCTGGATGACATCTTCGTTAGTTCTTATTCTGTTAGTTGGGGTAAAATCTAAAGTACTGAATCAATTTAGATAAAAATTTAATGGGACCATCTTGAAAGTAAACCCTGTCGAATTAAAAAAAAAATAATAATTTTCAAAATCGGTTCATAAACGACGAAGTTATCCGCGAACAAACATAAAAAGAAGCGACGGTACGGCGATACGGTCGAATTAAGAACCTCCTCCTTTTTTTTGTGAAGTCGGTTAAAAATTGGTTCTTAGATTAAATACCAGTTGCCCACAACCACTTTTTAGCATTGATAAAATAATATTTCAATATTTATGAACTGTCACCTTCAATACTGACTACTTGACATCAGAAATTTTGTTGACATTACTCCCCCTTGAACAGCTAGCGCCGCCTTTTATAGTTAAGAGAAACAAGGGCCCTGAAAGTTCTCCATTGGTACATAATTTTCATTTGATCTTGGTGGAAATAATACAGAATGAAAGTTATATGTGGCTTGCAAGTCTATGAGTGTGTGGTTTGAGCATCTTTTTTTTCTTTTTCTTGGCTCTTATGTTCAGCTTTAAAGCCGACAATTCTGCCACAAACAATGTAGTTCTCTTCGTGTTCAGTTATAGTATAGTCATAGTAAGTCGTCAATAGTCAAAGTCGTGTCAAAAACACATTAAAACGTCAGGGTGGACCATCACATTTCAATGCTGCGTGGAACATTATACGGGAATAACAAGTTGATCAAATAGGAGTCCTCTCCCTTACTTCTCACTCTCACTACATTATTTTTCATCACCAGCACATTATTACACTAAATCCACCACATTAACACAATAATTGCAGAGAAAAATTATTTTGAAAATGCATCTCATCGCATCCCGTCACAAAGTCCTTTCAGCATATTCCTTGTGATTTTGTAGTTCATTGACAATGTCGATGTTTATGTCAATAACTAGTCAGTCGTGTGAAGTCAAAAATACCGCGAAATCTCCCTTAATTTTTGAATGAACTAGGTGCATTGCATCGTTTATATTTGTTACCATCTAGTCGTACAGTATCCAATACTTTAGTATATACCAGTACATAACCTACATTGCAGAATCACATCGTTGCTTCACTAGAACGCTGGCGTTAACAGGATAGCATTGACGTCTTACATAGCTGCCTCAGGTTAGAATTTAGTGTTGGGATAGTAACAATTAGGTATTATCGATAAAATAAGTATATGAAAAAATCTACATTTTTAACCGCTTACAATAAGATTCTCACTTCGCTTGTTTGGTTTAGTACCATGAAAACATCTTGCCATTGTCATAATAAATGTGTGACTATGCAAGAAATAAAGAAAAACACTGCTGTATGTATCTGTATAACCTAACTGTCAGAATAATTGTTAGACCAATTTGCTTGTTTTTAATAACGATAAAACCTTTGCCGGACTTAATTACTTCATTTGTTGATTACACGTCTGGTGGAACTTACTCAACGTCATTCCAACATGCCAAAAGCTCATGTCATGCGTGACAAAATATAATATCGACGCACCCACACGAGGACAACACCCAGGGGTTGGGTTGCGAAAATCACTGGAGGCGTAAAAAAAAATCCAACCGCGTAGTATTTTAGCATGTTATGCATAATTAATTTATGGTTTCAGTTTATTACGACTACCTACATAAAGAGTAAACTGTGTAAGAAATCCATGACTGCGGTTTGTTATACAGTGGTAAAGTTATATTTTTCATAGCCCGTGGAATGCAAAAGTAATAAACCATTATGCCCTATTGTGTACCTATAGTGTATCTATCATCATTGTGTGTGCATAATACTAGGTACTAACATGGGAGGAACATAAAGGCGACAATATTTTTATTAATCAAAGTATGTACCATTGCTATCTATACACTTTTGCCATCTCATAGGTAGTTAATTGATCCCTTTACTGAAAAAAAACATTCGAACCATTATTCGAAGGCGAAGACTGCTTCATCTAGGAATTTAATTTTTTTTCTTCGCCTTCGAATAACAATAATAAAATTTATTATTATTATTCGAAGGCGAAGACTGCCTCATCTAGGAATTTAATTTTTTTCCTGGAAAAAATATTAATCTGTTGGAGCAAGGGCCGAAGAGTACGGTGGATGTCTTAGACATTCGAATTGAAGTTCCTCTAATTTGGTAGCCATCCGTTGGGCATGTGTGGTCAAGAGTTGCCTTGAAGCAGCAGTGTCGTAGTGTGATTCACAAGTCTCTATTGTTTAACAGCTAGCTCTTCCATCATGGTATGCAGTTGCT
>SJJU01008625.1:0-13477 GCA_012932125.1 Conopomorpha cramerella | reverse complement strand
AATTAAATAAACTGAGTTTAATAGACCATTTAATAGCCCTTAAATAAAAATAGCAAAATTAATAAACATATTAATTTTATTTACAAAAAAACCAAAACGAAAAATACTGCAAAACTACTTTTAGAATTTTCCAACCGACCACTTTTTATTGCTCCCGAGTGTATTAATTTTTTATCCCCCCGCTAGTTATTTTTTTTTGTTGTAAATATCTTCCGTAATGTTCAAATAATCTTTCCTTACTAATAAAAAAAGTTATTCCGTATGTCGTTTTCTTGACAGTTTTGTGAATGTTCTAAACGTCTGAGTGACACAGGTAAACTTGTACTGGATATAACTATTTTTTATAAGTAAGGCAGGTACAGATTAATTTAGAGTAATTTGTTTTAAGGTTCCTGTTACGTTATCATATTTAAAGGATTTTATATCTGTGATTAATATGTAATTTACCTAGATGAACAATAAACATACTTATACTTGGTATAAAATATGTTTATTTATACATTTATACGGAGTAGAAGTTTAATGCGGTTTTCGTCACTTTCTGACGTTCGGAAAATTGTTAAGGCGTGAAAGAGACAACACACGGTAAATTTAATTATTTGTAACTGCGTTTCCATGCATTTCCAAAACATGCACAAAAAAACATACACTATGTCTAGTGATCTGGTCATTTCGATGGTCCCAATTAAAAATGTCGGTATTGCAATTTTAGGAATTTGTAAATAGTGAACTTTTCTACACCGTTAGATTGGCGATATTAAGATCTATAGTCTTATACGCATATTATACGTATACGCTTATAGCTTTATAATCTTTGGTACGTTCACGTAAAGCTACCAAAGATTATAAGCTGTTGCAAATTTTATGTATGTACCACAAGTAGTTTAGTTTTAATATCCAAAGCTAACTTCTCTCCTGAACTTATTCCGTTTTGTAGATCCGACTTTCTTAATAGGGACCATCGACTTGTTCGCTAAACGCTCTATTTCCTAAGGAAAACGACAAAATTATAACTCAATATTGTCCACTGGGTATATAGGCGCGAATATAATCAAAGACAAGCTCGAGATTGCCTTTGTTATTTATATTGAGTTATAATGTCTGTGAGCGTTTCATTACGCGGTTGAATACGTACCTAATGAACAAGTGTGCTCCATCGTAGACCACATCGCTGCTTCACATCAGGCAGGATGGTGGTCAAACGCTTGTTCATAGAGATAAAAAAAAATTGAAAAATGCTCGAACGACAAAATTATGTAAAAGTAAATGAGGCGAAAGATATACTAGGCTCGTGATCTCTGTCTACCCCTTAAGGAAATAGTAACAATTAAACCGTATGTAGTTACGTATATTGTCAAACATTCCTCCGCAGAAATGGGATCCTTTTAAATAAAGTAAATAAATAATAATTTAAATTTTATTTGTAAATAAATAAACTTGTTTAGCAGATGATATTTTGTTCCTACGATATGTTGCAATGGTCTGCGATATATTAGTGTTATTACGTTCAATATAGGATGTATTGTATACATAAATCTGTAAAATATTTTTAACCATCAGAAAAAAAACTTGTACTAAAGATGAGATTATTATGAATGAAGTCAAACCCAGCACATTGGTCCCTATGTGTATGAAGACAAATCACAAAATCCCTCCGCAAGGTAAATAGCCGCTCCTACTTACTTTACGCAGCCAATCGTTAAGTGGAACTTAGCAGAATCCGTGGGTAATGTTCACTAGTCACAGGTCACTTGTCATTTTTCTTCATCATCATCATCATCAGCCCATACATGTCCACTGCCGGACATAGGCCTCTCCAATTGCACGCCAATTGTGATCTGTTTTCGGCTTCTCGCATCCAACTTCTGCCAGCAATCTTGCGTATATCATCAGTCCACCTTGCCTGAGGGCGTCCTACATTCCGTTTGCTTTCATTTTTCTTAACTGGTAATTTTGTTTTATGCGCAAATGTTTAATTCCCAATATGGCTTGTACTCTAGACCTAGACGACAAAAATACCCCAGCTCGGCATGTGATCGTATTAACTGAAATGTATCTAGAGAAAGATATACAATACTCAAATATTTTTTTTTAAAGTTAACATACATGGGAACTTGTTAGGGGCATGAAGTGAACAGTGGAACTGATCTGGTGGCCATAAAATTACATATTATTGTAGAGTTGTTTGGTCTATTGTTTCTACAAATGGAAAGAAATTCATATCTTGTTCTCAATCTACATCGATATATTGTTTTATAACTAACGATACTTACGCACATAAAGCTATTTTGGTTTAAAACCCACATTGCGAGTTTATTTTTTATTTTTATTTATTTTATTTAGCGCCTATACAAAACATACAGAGTTCTTAGGACATAAAATAAATTGTATAATATCACCTTATCCAAAACAGTTTCCATGTGTTTAAGTGTTAGCCTCGATTCTGCTAAGTTCCATAGTGCCTGATAATGGTATAGTCTGTATTTTTTTTATAATAAATTCATCAGCTAGCGCTCCAAACACAGCTCTTATAAAAACAGACTTTATTACAGTTATGCCTCAATAGTGTCAATGAATTAATCGACCAAGATCAATTCTGTATATTTAGATCAATTTTGTATATTTTTGATCAATTCTGTATAAGTTTTTTTTTGTTATTTTGTCGACAACGGCAAATATAATGCGCAATCTACGTTATGGTATTAATTCGACGGACAAGTTAATAATGCTATGAAAATCTTATAGAAATTCACTGATTTTTTAAATGTTTAACCGCCAATGTCTTGCATAACAGACACATCAGCATCCCTAGCAAAGCTTTCCAAGAAAAAAATGACAAGACATTCCAGGCACTGTGATTGGTTGAAACAAGCTCGCACGATGTGTGACAAAGCAGCCAATCACAGCCAGTATTTCGATGGCCCGAATTAAGAAAGTTGGATCTACAAAACAGAACATGTTCAGGAGAGAAGATAGTTTTGGATATTAAAACTAAATTACTTGTGGTACATACTTCAAATTTACAACCGCTTATAATCTTTGGTACCTTTACGTGATGTTATATACGTATAATTTTATAGATCTTAATATCGCCAATCTAACGATGTAGAAAAGTACACTATTACATATTCCTAAAATTGCACTACCGACATTTTTAATTGGGACCATCGATTTATTCTATGTCGTGTCTTTCTCGACGCGCTTGCTAGGGCTGCTATGATGATTGATTTTACAGTCTATGGTATTCAGAACAGAATTCAATATCACTAAGATCATTTGGCGGTCAAAGGGTTAATGAACGAAAAAGAGACTTGATTGCATCATAGTATAGATTTTTTTTAATGAAACGCGCACGGACGTTATAACTCAATATTGTTCAGCGGGTATAATATATAATCTGATATAGAGAATAATCACGACGCATGCAACTGCGTCGAAACGTCGAGTAAAATAACAAAGGTAAGCTCGAACTTGTCTTTGATTTTATTCGCGCCGATACACCCGGTGAACAATATTGAGTTATAGTGTAGGAACTGTCAAAATTGTCCGTCGTATTAAACACTCTCCTCCTTACTAATAACAAAATGTGTTATTTACATACAATGTTGTCTTTTGAACGCGTCCAGGAAATGTCAAAATGAAGTAAAGGACAAAACGCTTTGGTACACATTGTCTTCATTAATTTTGTTATTAGAAAGAAGGTACAGTTTAACTCTACAAATGTAAAGCTCTTACACCTCATGAATAAATTTGCTTAGTGTTATTCATTTGTACAATATAATAATAAGCAATATTATTATTATTACAAACAGGAATTGTGCAATAATTTGTGGTAGCTTTTTGTAGTGTTATTTATTTTCGTTTTTGCCAACTTTAAGGTAAGTTGTCTACTAAGAAATTGTTGATCATTTTTTTAATGCTGTTTCAGTTGCTGTATTTGATCAGTCCGGTAAAAATCAATTGTCATAAATGGCTAAATACGTACAATAGTTTTATTGTTACTCTAATAAAGTCAGGTTTGAGTTTTTTACGATATTTTAGAAACAAGTTTAATTTACGATGAGTTGTATGATCTATCAAGTGCCAATTTCTAGCTAAAGTAACTTTTGTACTTATTATTTATTGTAACAATATAAATACGATAAATAGTTTATCATTTTTCGCCATCTATTGCAAGATATAGAGCCGTTTTATATATTGGGCCATAATGAGATGGACTTATTTTGTTTTTGTAAAAATTAATACTTTTTGTTAAATCTTTGAACTGTAATATTTTTTTGTTTCTATGAGTAAACTTAAAGTTGGTAAAAGCGGCTACTAATTTCGTCCCTTTAAAGTATTATTTTATGTATTTTATCTTATATTATTTACTAATGTACCTATTTGTATAGAAATTACTTATAATACGAAAATGTGATTTGTTTTTTTTTTACAATCTCTATGGGTGGAATAAATTCATACTTAAATTGTACGAAGTTGTTTCAGTTTACAGTAATTTATTTTTAAGGAACGACAACCGGGAGAACAGCAAAACGTCATCCGTACCTGGTGGACATATCATTTACGCGAACCAAACGGGTTGCGTCTACTTTCATAGTGCGAACCGCCAGCGTGTGGAATGACTTGTCTGTGTTTCCTGCGCAGTATAGTGTGGAGGTCTTACACATCGCTGCTTAACATCAGGCAGGATGGTGATCAAACGCAAAGATGTTTAAGAAATTACGGGAAAGTCCGGGGATCAGTAGTGCGTTTGTGTTCCGTGGGCCAGTTGGTCCAGCAGCCCTAACAAGGGTGCCAAGAAAAACAAGACAGAACAAAATGCGCGCTGTGATTAGCTGCTATGACACACATTGTGCAACTAAGCTTGTATCAACTACACACATCAAAAGTGTCTAGGGATCAAGTACATTTTAGAAGATTGCAATCAAGAATATATTTTACAAAAACTGAATTCATTCGTAATTTATTCAAAATGTTGTGATAAGTCATTGATACAGGCATGGGGATTAGGTAGGAGACCAATCCAGAAGATTAGATTTGATTTAAATAAATTTGATTTTTTTAGAGCTAAAAATGTTCTTGATCCCTAGACACTTTTGATGTGTGTAATCGCAGTGTGGTATGTCTTGTCATGTTTTGCTAGGCCTGCAGGCGTTAGGTTAGTAGTATATAATACGGTGTATATACCTTTGTAACTTGAATGTAGCGTGTGTGGGGACATTCCGCTGTACCTACCTGTGGAGTCTTCAGTTCGCTAGGGTAGACAGTACCTGAGAAAAATACAATTTTCGACTTGGCTCAGACGCATTTCCCCAAACTATGCTTAAATCTTTCCCGGACAGTAAACGCCTATAGGCGTCATAACAATAAAACATCTATTGTGTCTATTTTACTGTCCGCAAATGTGTTAACCTAAGGTGAGAGCCCAACGCCGTTACAACGGTCCCCAAACCTTGCGGTGTGTGGTTTTCATCATGATGTTTTGTTGACCCTACGTGCGTTGTACACCTATTATACTACTGGCGTTGTACACCTATTATTCAATTTAACTCCCGATTGCAGACACAAGAACCCAGACCCAAAACTTTTCATACTTTTAAGTTTCACTTCATCACGACATTCGTTGACCAATAAATAGATAGCAAATGAGATTTACAGTTGCCATATTGTTTCAATGGGAATGAAAAGTAAAAATTTCTTGGTTGCAGTGCTTCGCTTTTAGGTGAAAAAAAAATCCTACAGATGGCGCTTTATAGCGTTTTAGTTCTAAATTCGATTGTAGATGGCGTTGTTTATACTAAATGATGTGACGACTGATGGATGGTACGTATCCAGCCTACGAGCTGAGGCCTGTCTAGCCGGCACCGATCGATAATACAGCCGTCGTACGAAGAAAAGGCGTAACATCACATTATTTTTATGGGAATGTGTGCTTAATTACTGACTGAGCTTCAGGACCCCTTATGGATCATTATTCTTTGCCCGAAACCAAGAATTGTGTCCTCTCTCACTTTGGTGGCAGAATACGGCCAGAATGTTACGGATTCAGGTCACGAGTAATGTTTTAACCTCAATTTGTGGGTATTGGATTCAGTTTGATGTAACTGGATACCTAATGGTAAAAAGTAACTTATTTCCAAAGGATATTGTTTGTTTGTCCGTGTACAATTTCGTTGTTTTTTTTTTAATTTGGGGTGGTGGGTTAATTCATATTGTATCTACCTAGCTACTAGGTAGGTATAAGTATGTACTGAGTTCTCCTATTTGAACAGTAATTATATTATTTATTATCCCTCCCAAACATGTAAAATTTCGATATTTAGAATAACCTAATTCAAGACATATCAGGCACTGCCATTGGTTGAAACAAGCTGAGTCGCACAATGTGTGACATAGCAGCCAATCACAGCGCGTATTTGTTCTATGTCGTGTCTTTCTTGACGCGCTTGCTACGGCTGCTGGTATACATATTCACGCGAACCGAACGGTTTGCGTCTTCTTTCATAGTGCGAACTGCCAGGATGTGGAATGACTTGTCGGAGTGTGTTTCCTACGCAGTACAGTATGAAAGTCTTCAAGTCACTGAGGTGAATAGGTACCTAATGCACAAGTGCGCTCCATCGTAGACCACATCGCTGCTTAACATCAGGCATGATGGTCAAACACTTGTTCACTGTGTTTTAAAAAATAAAATAGAATTAGGATCCTGTAAAGATGATAATTTCAGTGGGCGCTTAGGGAAATCTTTGGGATTAGATAAATAATTCGCACGGTATTATCTATGTATTTAAAATTTATTATTTTTTTGTTACTTATATACAAATTACAACATTTACTATTAATAGTCCGTACTATATTTACAATATTAATAATAAATACACTTTAGAAGCGTACGATTCATTTTTTTATCGAAGTATTACATAATTACATTGAGGAAACATGTACTAGTGAGTAGTAATTATTATAACAAAGTTCCGGTGGCCGGATACCATAGAGAAACATAAAGAATCTGTAGGTACAGTTCACAAAAAAATGCTTCTGGTACCCACGACGCCCCGCTTTTTTTTACAATTATTATAGTTATATAAATAAAAAATTTCCAGATTTGTATCCACTACCTGCAGGAAAGGATAGGTTAAATTAACAGGTAACATTATTATAAAAATATTTAAAAAATTAACGACAGTACAAATAATAAAAAAAAAATATTGGAAAGAAAGTCACGGTGAATACAGCTCTTCGAGTTTCAGTTAATATAAGTTAGATATAACAGAAAATTGTGAATTAGAATACAATTGTTTGCCGAATTACAATATTAAAACATACTACGCAACAGGTAAGTTAAAGAAAATTTATTTACCACGCCGTTTTCTCTTTGTTGGAAGTTCAGTGGACTAAATGAAATTATTCAACGTAGATCTAGGTTAACACATATGCGGACAGCAAAATAGACACAATAGATGTTTTATTGTTATGACGCCTATAGGTGTTTACTGTCAGGGGAAGAGTTAAGTTCACTTCTGGAGTTAAATATCTTATTTAAGTTGTCAAATATGACTGATTTATTTCAAATTATGTTTTGATAGGCTTGACAGCCTATTGTTTCTTTTTTATTATTTTAACTTAAGAGTTTAAAATAAATGTAGGTTCCAGATCGATTAGTAAGAGCTGGCACGATCTCAATATTCACAATAATGCAATTTGACTAGCATGTTTTTTTATTCACGCCTTATTAGGTGGGTCCCATTTCTCCTATAGAACATAGCGTTCATGAACAACATGTGTTTGTTCATCTTTCTCATTATCTCGGTAAAGTAAGACAGATATACTTGTTCAATGAAACAAATCGTACCCACCAGCCTTGTTTGCCACCTGGCTGACATCGGAATATGAAAACAATCACTCTGTATTTGTATGCAGTGATACGTCACGCCGTTCGTTTATTCACAAACACTACACAAGCGCATTGTGTCAATGTGATGCCTTTAAGCTCTTATTAATCGATCTATACATCTGCAATTTTTACTATATTACTTAGAAGTCTGCCAGTAATAGACTGCAGATGTTCGTTTGAACTTAACTGAACAAGTGTGCTCCATCGTAGACCACATCGCTGCTTAACATCAGGCAGGATGGTGGTCAAACGCTTGTTCATAGCGATAAAAAAACTGACTTGTTCTCCGCAAGTACGTATAATAAACAACAATAAAGAAAACGTCGTGGCGTACAGTGTTAAGTAGGTACATTAACTGTGGCTTGTATTCTTGGTAGAAGGCATATGTGCCTATTTTAGCAGTCGCTTAAAATCGACACAACAGTACGAAACTTTTCTGCCAATCTCGCAAGTGCTAAAGTAGACCATATTCGCTCATTTACTGCAACGACGCGATATTTCACAATATTTTGTTATTGTGAAATTAATCCTTAGTAATAGTAATAAGATTGTTATTTCAACAGTGTCATATTTTAAGATGTCGCGTTGTTGCAGTATATGAGCCAATATGTGATCAAATATACAGGGGTCATCTGGCTTATGTGAGCGTGAAACATTTGAGTTTTATTCACCATTATACGACTAAATTGAAATTACAATTATTATAAAATATATTGTTAGTAAGAGATCGGTAGCTATTAATCTACTCGTGTTTCTTAGTTTTAAACACAAACGTCTAGCTATTACAATGTTTCTTCCATCTATGTGCAGAAGGAAGCTGACGACGACGAAAGAAATGGTTATTTTACAAAAGAGAATAAAAAAAACAAACTCATTTTAACCAGGACTTAATTAATATTCCAATTGGGGCCCAATTTTTTATTTATTAATTACAACTCAATATAATCCAATACACATAACAGATATTAGAAGTTAAAATAATGTAACAAAATTATAAACTATTCTCATAAATAATTAATTAATTTTCAATTGTCGGGTCCCCGAAGGAATAAATAAATGCATTGTGCAATGCGCAGACAAGAACGCGACTAACGTAACGCCATCTATTGGTGTGTTTAAAAAATATTTGCGTAATACGAAATTTCATCTTGGTTGTTGATCAAACTGTAGGCTCATTTGCGTATTGAATTTTTTTTTTCTAAATGTACGGAAGGTGTACATTTTTATGCTACAGGATTTTTATGAACTGAAATCAGTCACATTCTCATCTTGAGCGCATTGCATTTTATTTAACGTTTTACCTACTACCTACTAATGTATTTTTTTTTTAATAATATAGTAGAAGATTGCACAGGACTACAGACGCGTTCGCCCACGTCTCATGTTGACATTATCACAAAACTAAATAGGTATTTTAATATTCCATAATATTGATTTAAATACTTTATATTAAATATATAATATAGTTACAGTCCAAGGATTTCGCATTTCCATTTTTGACACTTATTAGTTAGGATATGATTTTTAATAAGAGCATCTACGTTCCCGTTAGTTAAGTAATTTTCACATTTAACTATTTCACTATGTTGAACAAAATAAATACACTTTTCATTAATTATCTATCAAAAATAAGTTTTTCGTTATACTTATGTAGGTAGTTCATGTTCGTAGAATATTGCTACGTTTCGAAAGCCTCTCGTGGTACAGTATGGGAATTTTATTTGACGTTTTTTCTGACAGATTTTCGGGCGGTAAAACTGTCATAAAAACGTCAGAGAAAATTACTCATTGTTTATTTTTTAATTCAATGTAAACTTGCATTAGTTACTTACGGAATATTTTGTATCGTATATTACAGTTGATAGCTACACTAAAGGGGTAGGTAGGTCGCACTATTACCATTATCCGTTGCAATAGTACTATTGGGACTACAGGTTTATTTCAAATCGGTCTCACTATATCCATTGACGTCTCGGTGCGCCAGAAATAATGAAATAAGCGCACGGGCGGTGTGTAGTAATCTTTAACCCCTTAATCGGACAAGGTATTTTTCTGATGGATTTTGGACTCTATTGACGTTTGTTACTCGAATGGGGAATTTTCTTTGACAAACAAATGACAGTAATGACAGTTCTTAGCCCGAAAAACTGTCAAGAAAACGTCAAAGAATCCCCATTACCGACTCGCAACACATAACCCGGGTGATGTTTATCATAAAATCTAGCTTTTAAGTAAGAAATTATTGTTTAATGTTTAAATAGGTATATGTTCTGTAGTGGTTACATATAGTTCGTGCATTTCATGAATGCGCGCGGGCCTTAGATGTGTGTGTGGCAGTTTTGTTCGTTTGAACTGTGAACTAGCGCATTCATGAAATGCACGAACTATACCTTATGTGATTATTCTTTAATAACTTCTTTGAAATATTTAGATAATTGTGTACAATGAAGACGTTCAATAAGGTTCAAAGCATGTGTTGATCCAGTGGGATTATACTAGAGTTTTTTTTATTAAAGGTTAATGGTTATACTGAGGAAGGTAGTAACAGTATTACCATCAATGGAATTAGTGAGACCACCCGACTAAAGAGACTTTTTTTAGGATGATCTGTCACGAGCACTTGTTACGGATATAAGATATTTACATCTTATTACCGAGCCGTAGAGTTCAAAATCAACGTTTGTTTTGAACATTATATTAAAAGTTGACAATAGCCTTGTTACAGCGTAATAAAGCTTAGTTTTATGTGTCAATAATCACAAACACAAACCTGAAACCTTATAATTATTTAGTAGGCTTTAGCGATACAGGTATCATCCTAAAAACAATCTAAGTACTACCGTAGGCTTCCTAACAGGATAATCCTCTTCGCTGTTATGTTGCCACTCTGGAATTTGAAACTTCCTAGTCGTTTCAAGAGTGCCAACATGATGGCAAACAGTTGCCTTGAGAAAACGGATTCAATGTACTTATTGAAAGATTTTGCAGTGTCTATATTTAAAACTTATCAATTCCCTGACTTAATTCAAGATTTTGAAACAGTTGTTACCTATAAGTAATTGAAGGTGGCATGCTAATATTGGTTTTTTTTTTCTGAGAATCAGACATTCTGATCTGTGTTTTATAATTTGTCATACCATATTTAGGTGTGTAGAAATGCAATCGCATTTCCCGTTCTTTATTTTATACAGTGACACAATACCGCACCCGTTCCAAGTTGCTTCACCAATTCTCATAAAATTTCGTTTCTCAGATCCGCCAACGTAAGAGTTTTTTCGACAATTTTAAATGTATCTACAAATGAAAATCCTTTACCTACGCTGTACCGAATTCTTTATTTGAAATTATTACTGTTGAATTTTGATACGTTATAGCTTCGGTAAGTTGGTAAAATACTTTTCCAAACATTTTGAAAACTTTACAATTCAGAAGTACCTTCTTCTTGATCCTAAATTTCTTAATTTATATACGTTTTGGGAACACCAAAATGGATGTCCTAATTGAAATGGGGAATTTTCTTTGACGTTTTTCTGACAGATTTTCAAAGCATTTCAGCGGAGAAATGTCATTACTGTCAAACTGTGTTTGGTAAGTATGACAGTAATGACAGTTCTTCCCCCCGAAAATCTGTTAAAAAAAACCTCTGAGAAAATTCCCCAGCCTTTTTAAGCAGATATAGGTTGCACATTGGAACAGGTTTACGGTGGTTCATTATACCATTTGGACTAACTTGAGAATATTCGAGCAAATAATTTATTGCTTTCTTCGTGATGCAACACTCTAGATTTCATTCTCAGAGTTTCTCTCCAGTGAGTCTAATTAGTATATAAGACAATGATATTCGATAAGACGTCTAAGTTATTCATCTACATTATTATGCATGTCTATTCATGTTATTATATAAGACTATGTATTAGGTAAATATATAATCTACCGTAGATGCTCTAGGGTGTTGGGATGTTGTTGGCAATTCCTTCAAACGTTTCTTTTTTGGTGCGGATCGTGCGATGTCTTTAAACTAAGTAATATCTTGTTACATTCTCTCCGAATGGGGAAGAAAACTTATGAACTAATGGCGCTAGTATAGCTTGACTCAAAACAACACGATTGGTTAATCGATTGTCACTACAAGTGCATTTGACAGATTGCCTCACTCTCATTGGTTCATATGGGACAAGCGTACAAAGCGCCATCTACATCCATCTTCGCGTTTTCTTCCCTATTTTTGCGGAAAATTGTTTTGATTGCAAAAGGATGCATATTTTTAAATAACTAGGCTAAGTGCCACCCAGGTAATTTAACTACCAAGGTGCTAAAATCATCTAAACAAATAACGATTATCGATTTATCGAGCGATCCGCATCAAGAGGCGTTGAGACGAAGTCCTCAATGGGCCGCCCGTGGCGAACGAAATGGGCTCTGGCTATGATCGGACGGATGTATTAATGTGTTCTACACACCATAAGCTGATACCAGTACCATGGTGTAGGTAACTAAAGTGTTTTTGTTGGGTCAATCTTGAAACTCAAAGGCTGTCCTACTCTTCCAGCACATGGTACTAGTTCAGAGGATTCACTGCCGCACTGATGTTGTGTTAGAGACAGATCGCTTTCATCCAAAATTTTGTACATAACATTATTTCAGGAATAGAGAATAGGTGGACGGAAATGCCAATATGTAATTGCGTTCGAATTACTTCTTGTGCTGACATGTTGACATTCCATCCATCTTTGTATCAATTTTTATCTTCAATTAAAACGATGATGGGATGCGTACAAAATATTTGGCACTCGGTATTTGAATGTTTCTCAGCGTTTTCATTAAAATATCTATCAGATCGAAAAAAAAAATAACGACAAAAATCCTTATTAGCTGCAATTGATATGCAACATTTTTTTTTTATCAAAGTCTGTGTTTTAAATGTTTGCTTTTTCAGGACTTGTAACACTTTTTTTTTAGTTAGATTAATAAATAACTATTTTCACAAACGTTCACCGAGACAATCCCTCTCGATTCCAACACAATGTACACTTGAACTAAAATATCCGAAACTGACGAGCACAAACCTCAGTCTTCAATAGCAATTCAATCTACCTACACTATAATAGTACCTTCACAAGCTCGCGCAGCTTCCGATTGTTCAAGTGCTGCCATCTAACGGACGACGTTTCAGTTCATCCGCTAGATGGCATTGTCTTTTATTTACGTGTTAATTGTAGAGTCCGCTAGATGTCGTGGCAGGCGCGGTGGTCGCGGCGGCGGGCGGCAATGTGCGGGGCGGTAGCGGGCTGAGGTGTGACGTTGGGGACCCCCGGGCGGGCGCGCTCAGGGTTGCGCGGGCGGCTGCGGCCCGCGCGGGGGCCGAGGTCAGTCGCCCGTCGCCGTCACTGTCGTCCAACTCCACGGACTGCTGTAGCCCTTTTGACTGGAAAAGACAGAGAAGGTTATACGTTAAAACTCGTGTTGGTAATCTACTTACAATTGGTTAAACTAGGAAGAACTGTTTCATTAAATTATTTATTGCAAAATAAAGTAGATAAACAATTTTGGCTAGGAGCCAAGAGGTCCCAGTCTGATTTCAGC
>SJJU01008624.1:0-13623 GCA_012932125.1 Conopomorpha cramerella | reverse complement strand
GAATAAAATACATGTGTCACCACTCCAGCCAACTTTTCCGTCATGGGGGTCGATAAGAGGCGACCGAGGGAGCTCTCCAGAGAACGGGCAGCAGCGCTCTCTGTGAGTTAAACCACAACACCACTGCGATCGCCAACACGCCTGCCAAGCGTGGCGATTACTGGCATTTCACTCCAAATGACGGATCTCATTGGGAGGCCCTCGTCCAGCAGTGGACGTTATGTGGCTGATGATGAGATCTTCTAAAGCGCGGCTCAAAGAGTATGGGCACCCGATCTGCCGCGTGTCCTTAACAGTCCCTACCTTCCTTTGACATTGCTGTCTACGCGAAAAATGCTAAATTTTCTCCTTAACGGCGCCACACGTTACGTCAAAACTTGACCACAAACTTTCTTATATGCTCCATAATATCGAGCCATGACCGCCGACTTATCATAAGCGACAATTTTTGACAAATTGTGTTTTTCATTTCAAATGGCGTTTTTTAAGTGTAACGCTTCATACTGCATTAAATTTTGTTTATACATCATTATGTCAATATAGTTTTCTTTAAAATTTTAGATCTGTGTGTCTTGTACGTGCAAAAATATTTAAAAAAAGCTTTGTCCTTTAAAATCTACATTTTGCGACTTACGATAAGTTGGCAGTCATGGCTCGATGTAAGTCTAAGATTGACGTACACAACGAGGAGCTATCTAAAAAAATCAATCTGTCAAAGGTAATGGGAAACGAAAGAGATGCAATTACTGATCGTTGTTTTTAAAGAAATATCCTCATTGGCGTTTTTATTCCCAAGCGTAGAAATTGGAGCCTTTTTACGTTAAATTTAGTTATGAACAAAGGTAACTTTTGCAGATAAAACCACATGTTGTTTTTCTATTTTATTTACTATCGAGTCGTCCATGGCCGGTGTTGCGCAGGCGCCACTAGCTGTGAAAATAACAAAAACAGAACCTGCACAATCACGTATGTACGTGAAGAAAGTGGTTTATCACCGGAACGTGTTATTTCTCATATTCAAGTTATTGGCATGGTCGTGGACGTGTCATGGGGATGGATGTTTGTGGACACGACGCTTGTGCGTGATGCCCACGTGCTGACTGTTTTTGGACTGATATTTGAACCCTGTGGCCGTGTGGTGACGGCGAATAGAATGCATGTGTCACCACCCCAGCACAACTTTTCCCGTCATGGCGGTCGTAAGAGACGACCGAGGGAGCTCTCCAGAGGACGGGCAGCAGCGCTCTCTGTGAGTTAAACCACAACACCACTGCGATCGTCAACCCGCCTGCCAAGCGTGGCAATTACTGGCATTTCACCCCAAATGACGGATCTCATTGGGGGAGGCCCTCGTCCAGCAGTGGACGTTATGTGGCTGATGATGTGATGTGAATTGAACCCTGGACCCTACTAGTACACACATACTAATGTATGTACTTTAGATTATTGGCTTAACGCCTTCTTGCCACCGGCTCGTTATCTCACCCGGACAGAACCGAACGCTTATTTTTGCTCCAACTCTACCCTCCTTGACAGCTTATCATATGATAGTAGGCACTGCACTACAGTGATTAGCCAGATACGGCGCACTAAAAGTGAATGCTACAGGAAAAACGACAAAAAAAGAAACAATACATTTACATATTTTCTCCGACAAGCACAAATTACACACACATAAAAAGAAAACAATATGAAAAATAAAATACACAATCACAAATAAATAACCACGGTGTGGCTGTGCTTGTCAGTGAAAAGGAGACTCCGGCTCAGCATCAAGTCACAGTCACCCGCGACGCTGGTATTCCGTGAGAGGGGCGATATGCGCCATAATTATAATATAATCAATAGATCGTCTGTAGTCCAGTTGGTCGGATACTTGACTTGTAACCGGGAGGTCGCGGGTTCGAGTCCGGCTACTGGACGTGTACCAATGGGACTCTTTTTCAGAGCCTAAGTACGCAACGCAACGCTCGTACGGTGAAGGAAAACATCGTGATGAAACCCACACACCACAAGGTGTGTGAACCCTATAACGGCGATGGGCTCACCCCCTGTTACGTTGGGTTAAATACGCTTGGTGAACCGTGGGCATTTGCTTATTAAGCGAGTGCCTCTGCCTACCCCGCTTTGGGATTTAAAGGCGTGAAGTTTATTTATTTTTATTTTTTTAATCAATAGATCAAAATATATACTTAAAAATCTTATTCTTTCATTCTGGATGGACACCTGACACTTCTTATTTGATATCTACACGTCTATTATAAGTCCTAGGTCACATTTAACCGTACAATTAGGGTTCTGATTGACAAATAGTCAACTTATCCGTAATATACGGCCAGCCTATGACCCAGTAATCACTTATTAGAAGAAATTAGTCTATCATTCTTTTGACTTCCCAAATCATTCAGAGTCTCGATCGTGTAGAAAATACGTTACGGATGCCACGGTAGCCGCGACACGGTAGCCGCACGCGCGTTGTTGCCAGGGCCACCCACCGCAGCCACTGCCTCCAAGGGTTCCTCACATCCCTGGCCCGCTTTCCACTGAACGCAGATATAAAAAGATGCCAGCGATTACCGATTGCTTAACATCGGCACCCGACGACGTGATATTTTATCTATCGCAGTCAACAAGGTCCAAGTAAAATCAAGTGCAGCCGGCAACAAAGCGGTGTTGTTTCCTAACAAACGCTTCTACCGTTTGAAGGCAAAACAATGTAAAGCACCTTGGACGAGCAGCCAAGAGTTTCTCAACGTCATCGCTGAGGCTAGGACGCGCTTAGTATTCGAAAACTGTTGCACTAACGGACACAAAAACTTACTCAGCCTGAAGGTTCTTAATTGACACAGTACACCTTGAGATATGTACTAAAGTATAGCTCAGGCTATCTTAGATAATCCCGACCATCCTTCACAAACACTTAGGCGCGTGAACAGTCTACGATTCTCCTTAGAAAACGAGCTCTACAAAATATGTAGAGTTATCCAAACATACGTTTTAGTTCACGTCGTGAGTTACGCAGTTCAGTTATAATAAACATTAGGTGCAGACAATGCGTGTTTGTGACCTTACGTGTCTAGAGAATGAGAATGCCGCTGGGTCAGACTAGATGTAGGTAATTATGTGGTAATACTAAGTTTGTAAACAAATAGCTTAGTTCTGAGGCAAGAAAATTGGTTTTAGGGATCAACGAAATTGCACGATTACTATTTGCTGTTAGAATTCTCGATACCGAATCAATCTTCAGTCAATCAATCGATATCTTTTGTCCAAAAAAAAAAACACTCGAGCTTTTTATGGGGTTTTAATGTTTATGCTTTATGCATTTTCTGGCAATGACACTACTGGTAGTATCGCTGGTAGTGCCGTTGCCAGAAAATGGGTTTTATGTGACGAAACTAGCGCCACTACTGAAAAAAAATTGGAACTATTTGATAGTGTAGTCATCACCTATTTACCAAACTATGTAGGTAGGTATGTACCGATCAGAATCTTCATTTCTTCACTTATCAATTAGCTAATCTTCAGAATTCTGTAGTACACAATTCGAATAAGTAAATCTTGCCGTTTGTCATGTGACTGTCATTAAAATCACTTAGAGGAAAATAGTCCAAATTATAACTGTAACTACAAGATACAACATTAATCAGCATAGTTACAACTCGCGCGTAAAGTACTTCACAATAATGTTAATAATTGGAGACGATATTAAAAAGTCATTCACGCCCGTACATGACATCGTTAAGCAAAGTATATACATGGTCGCACAACTAACAAACATGATAAGTCTTTATATAAAACAACAATAATGATTACTGACGCCAATGTAAATGGTTCAATCAATAAACGTGGACCTCGTATCAATGAAACTTGAAGAACACACGTGTCAAGTTAAGGTGGCGGCTAAAAAATACAGTTTGACCGTGGCAAAACAGCTGGTCTTATCGTGCGTAGGCGCATACTCCTCGGTAAATGTCAAACGGCTATAAAACCTATCGATAAATTGTTCTCGCAGAGTAGTCGCACCAAATTGTTTAAAAATAAACTCATATAAAAAAAAACAAAGATAGCATAGCAACGCATTAAACGATATTTAACCAGAAAAAAATGCAATGGGATGCAGTTCAGAATTAATTAAGTAGTTAAATACCTCATCAGCATGTAATGCAGGTGCTAAATCCAAACGCAATCTACGTAATCGGTGATGCATGAATAAAATATGCACATTTTAAACGCAAGTTCAGCTCGCCGCGGCAACAAAACGTAGGTATTTCGCCGACAAAGATTATTTAATGTAATCGATTTCCATTCCAATTTCTAGCGTCCGATTGATGCAAGTGTTGTTAATATTAAACAGCTATGAATTCAGAGAGAAGTACAAATAATTGGAAAGAAAGTGAGAGCGGCTTCCTTCCTTCCCGCGCGTTGCGTCGGCCGGCCGCCATATTGGTATACGCCATTTTGGAATGCGTTCGGAAACGCGACAGCGATCCTGCACGGAGTTCCGCTCCGAGCCGCGCATGCGCCCGGACGGCGGAGGCCATGCTAATTACTGCCGTCACGAAATCGAAAGTACGAATTATATGATCTAAATGCATGTCTGATGTGTACAATAAGAAATATAGTAAGTATTAATTTCTTACATAATTATAGTTATATCACTGGACTTCTGAACTCAATTTTATTGAGGGTAGCTTCAGAACGAGGCGTTCAATTTGATGCAGATAGCTAATCATGCGCATGTCTTTGGATGCGACCGAAATATCTGCTCTATATTCCTGTTTCGGTTGCTTTATTACGAAATAATATTTTCTACTAATAGTGTAGAACGGATAGGGGGTCAACCAGAGCTGTAGGTGCAGTGACATTGCCGTAAATGGAACATCAATCTAATGCCGTCTGCTTACAAAGTACTTAATTGATATCTAACCATCGGTGCCTTGGAAACTAATAATCCTACGGCATGAGGGGGTGGATATCAACTACTCATTCTTCATCGGGCACTGTCTAACCATTTAAGGAATCACAAGAATTGGAAGATCTTTATCACACATTCCATTTACCAATTCTATTTAAATGTAGATCATTGATTCTCATAATCCGTCGGTACACGATCGGTATTAGGGACCCTAGACAATTGTCGTATGTGACCTAGTGGCGCAAATTCCAGCAAGGCTCGGGCCTTCATTGTAATGCCAGGTGGAGCGCCGGGCTGGTGCGCGAATACTGATGAAACGAAAAAAAAAACGAAAGTGTTACGCAAATAATACATGAACAAAGACTCTTAATTTGACCTTTTTAATTGCGGATACGAACAAATGGATATCACATTGCGGTGATGTAGTATTCTGCTTCTTGCTTGTTTCATTAATAATGTCCAAAATTGTGTTATCTTTAGTAAAAATTACTGAGGGACTTCTAATTCATTTATGTATCTAAAGAATGAAATGCAGAACTAACACAACCTTCACACGTACTTACAAGAAAATATTAGCAAATCTGCAGCTCCGGAATGCAATTCCAGGCTCGATGGAAGAGCTCATTCTAATTAGGTTTATGCTCGATAGCTGGCGGCGTCGTTCTGTGCATTCCTGCTCCAGATTTATCATTTCTCCCGACATTTGATATTACCATAAACATTCGACGTGTCGTCGCGGCGATATCGTTTTCGTCGCTCGACGAAACTAGCAGCAGTGTTAATAATGACCGAGAAATTCAAAAAGCGTGAAGCTGTGCGCGCTACTCCAGCCGCCAGCCGCCGCCGGCGACGCCTGGCGCGGCGCTGCCGCTCGACGCTGCAATAGAAAACAATCACTGAATGCAATTCCTCCTCACTTGCTTTGTATCTATTTTTTTTAACACTATGAACAAGCGTTTGATCACCATCCTGCCTGATGTTGCAGCGATGTGGTCTACGATGGAGCACACTTGTTCAGAAGGTACCTATTCACCCCAGTGACTTGAAGACCTTCAGACTGTACTGCGCAGGAAACACACACTCCGGCAAGTCGTCTAATCTAAAATCGAATTCGTTGGTTACAATTCAGGATGCTTAAGAATATAATATCACGAGACTTTTAGGCTTCCTCGGACCAACTTACTGCTTTACAGGAGACCAAAAACAAATATTGGTCTGAAAGAAGCATTGCGTATTAGCATCATAGTTGATGTTTTCAGGATGTCTCCTAAATATTAAAGAAAAATATTGAAACAAAATCAGCAAACTGCTTTAAAAGTGAATTTCTAAAATTTCAACTATACTTAACATGACTTAATTCATTTGTTCCCTAGGGATTCGCCTGTAGACGGTAGGGGGTTCGATTTTTTTCTTCAACAGTTTATTTAGGTTTAGGGGTTCGCGAATGTTTGCAAACTTATACAAAGATGCGTGGGGGCCATAAGTTTGAGTAACCCTGTCTTAATTAACATAATCAAATATCTTTATAAAATATGTGAATAGATGTTTACTTAAGGTAATTTTAATTAGTCCTGCAATTGAAATTGGGTTTGCATGGTCAGCTAGTTCACCCAGACCTCGTGGAGATGCATGTCTTGATATATAAATGTTTGACTAAAAGAAGACATCAGGGATCTAAATTGTATTATTTTGCTATCGACATCGTCAATAAACATAAGTATCATTCTTAACAATGTAAATAGCAAAAGAATTGTATTGAAATAAGGTTCAAAACATTTACGTATCAAGGTTTAAAATATTAATATATTCTCCATTCAAATGGTATAAGTAGGTACTATGAAGATTTCGAAATAACAAAATGCAACAAAACAAACTTGGTACACAAGCAACAGGTTTCTGAGGAAAAACTAATTTACCTAAATCACAAACGGAAGCTGTTAATGTTGCTTAGCGAATAACAAAATATGTTAACAAAATATTATTCGACTTTTAAAGACTAATGGTAAAAATAAACTTTGTAAAGAGAAAAATCGTGCATTGCATTTTATCATAATGTAGAGGTACAAACAGAATTCGTCACGTTTAATATTTAAGCCGCAATGTATAGCGCCATACAAATAGCCGTATTACAGACTCATACAACTATAGTAACAGACTTTAACAAATTGTTAATTATTATTGTGCCTACTGTATCCTACTACAGGGCAAAGGCCTCTATTCCCCTGCTCCACTCTTCCCGATTCTGCGCTGATGTCCACCAGTTTTTGTCCTGGCGGACGATCTCGTCGCACCTCTTTCTAGGGCGGCCTCGTTATCTCTTGCTGTTCGTTGGTAGCCAGGTCCCTCCTACACTTTTACTACTTTTTGGTACTTTACAAAATTTAACTGTAATGTATTTTTTAAATAGACAAAATTATTTATTTATTTATTTAAACACTTTAATGCACAGAAAAGTACACATGGCGGACTTAATGCTAAAGCATTTTCTACCAGTCAACCACCAGTAATGGGAAAGACCGATGGGTGTGCCAATATACAATAAAAAAAACAAAATAGAAATTGAAACACGACAATTATACAAACAATTAGGAATAGAAAATAAACATAAAAAAAATTGTTACACTAGTACAAATGTATACTATAACAAAACTGTTCAGGGTCCAAAAAGTACATAAAATTGAAAAAAAAACTCGATCTATATTGGACATTACTTGGGTGGTGGTGGGCTGGTCCCTGATTTGAACATAACTAATGGGGAATATTCTTTGACCTTTTTCTGACATATTTTCATACGGAAACGGGGCTAAATACTTAGGGCCTTACTAATAATGGCGGAATTGCTATTTGGAAGATACACAAAGCTCAACTTAAGTTGTCAGTTGTATGTCAAATACGGAATAACCAGTTCAAGTAGACCTGTAATAACCGTTGTGTAAGTGACAACGCTTTTATTGATATGGGGTTAGAATAGACGCAAATACCTTATTAAATATACACCTTGACATTTAAAACAAAAACACTAATTCCCTACAAAGCGAAATCGTTCACAATACAGCATTATAAACGTTCAGAATAACCACAGGTGTTTGCCAGGCTTTATCAACACTGCGGTGGCGGTCAGCGTCAGTTCTACAAATTACAATCATTGTTAAATCTATATTTAATTCCATCCCGTACATCTGACTAGTTTGTTCTGTTTGTTCTGGTCCGTTTGGAGTAGTAATTTTATTATTGTTTTCGTTTCAACATCGAATGTGTGGCAAATTGAAACAAATATTTGTCGAAGCGTTCATGATCATTTATATATTGTATTTGTTCAATACAAGGGACGTAGGAATTTTCATCGTTTGCTGTATTGGTGTGTTGTTCAGTATTCTAGGTTTCCTCGGATCGGTCGGTACGTCGGTCTATAGATACGGATTTCTCAAAAACAGCTAAATTCTCAATATGTTGAAACAAATAAAATGGGACCACATATAATTAAGATTTTACTTATGTTTGGGATGCAAACATTACTTAGAAATGGGCAATCAACTCACCAAACGCAGCCCTGAAAGATATCTTGACACCCAAAGTTTTTTTCCACGTGTATTTCTATAGGTATATCGATATTATAAAGGTTTTATAATAAATTGGAAACATGTCACATTAAATCATTAAATAAATTAGTCCATTAATTGTTATACAAACTCATTAGGTCATAGATAAAGATTCCCCAAACATCATCAGAGTTTACTGTCACGTATGTGGACCCTTAGCAGGCAAGACTCGAGTGACATGACTTGAGTCTACAGTACGGGATCATTTGGAACTTTAATCTATACTAATATTATAAAGCTGAAGAGTTTGTTTGTTTGAACGCACTAATCTACGGTACTACTGGGTCGAATTGAAAAAATATTTTTGTGTTGAATAGGCCATTTATCGAGCTCTATAACATCACGCTGCAACTATCAGGAGCGAAGAAATAATGGAAAATGTGAAAAAAAAACGGGGAAAATTATCTTTAATATAAAAATGAATCGCAGAATGTAACCGCATAACTCCGGAACGGGTGGACCGATTTCGCTAATTCTTCCTTTGTTGTGCTTATTAATGACAGCAGAAGGTTCTTATGAATAAAATACATCCACTGCTGGACACACACCACCCTTGAGGTTATACTAATTCCATATTAATGGTTAAAATAGGACCACGTCTGTCGCGTCCACTTGTGCTGAATATTAAATTGATGCCACTCCTACATCCGTTTATTGGTTGTATTATGATAATAGTAACATTAATAATGCAACAAATCCAAAGCCGCTTGCTCGTTTATTCCGATACTTTATTGGTACAAATTAACAGATAAAAGAACAAGTAGGAATAAACGTATGTATGAATGTAGATGAAGCGAAAGGGGTATGTCAGGACCGTGACAAATGGAGATCTGTAGTCTCTGCCTACCCCTCTGGGAGACAGGCGTGAAGTGTATGTATGTATGTATGTAGGAATAAACCACATTGCCATACTGTTTAGTCACGAGCACTCTTTAGTACAAGTATATTTTTACTTGTAGCTTTAGGTATATCTCGCATGAAAAATGAAAGAAACGACATCATATTATTGTATCATAACATGTCCCACGAATCAAGTCTATCCATTATATGATTCAGATTCCTAATATGACTGTTAATTATGTATTAAGTAGATACCTAATAATATCGTTTAGAAGTTAGTCACTAATTATGCCTGAGTCCAATGACCTAAAGAACTCATAAAACAATTTGGCAGAAAAATGTGGTCAAGCAATTTTGATCTAATCGGTTTTGCAAGCCGAAGTGGCAGTGAGCCGGACATATTAGCCGTAGAACCGATAACCGTTGGGGCACACGAGTTCTCGAGTGGAGACCGCGTCTCGGCAAATGGAGTGTAGGACGCCCTCGGGCAAGGTGGACTGATGATATTAGCAAATGGCTGGCAGAAGCTGGATGCGAGAAGCCGAAAACAGATCACAGTGGTGTGAAAAAATATGGGCTGATGATGTTAATGAAGCAATTCTGTTGAAATCAGCATGATACCACCATTAGGTGAACTAATCAGAAGTGAATACACCAAGGATTTTCCTGCGACCAGTGTTTTGAAGTTCGTTGGAGTGGTTGGAAAGTACAGTTTTACTGTAGTTCTAGAGACGCACGATACAAGTTTGACGGTAAATCTTTCGCTTTTTACATTGATACATGTTTTCATACATGACCTCCGGTTTCGAGTACTTTTCACGCCACCTTCCGCCAGGACATTACCAATCAGGCTTCTACTCATCAGGCCCACATGGGGATGTTCATCAAGGGGAGCATATATTATTTTATACTAGACCTTTTCTAGTTTGGAACGAATAAATAAGTAAACGAGTTGTCTATAGTTTCACTTTCACACACGTTTTGGTATGCGGATTTCTTCGCGATGTTTTCCTTCGCATGTCCGGCGTTGGTCTAGTGCGTAAATTCTTATCTGAACCACTTTTTTCGTTTTGATTTAAAAGCAATACTAACATTATAAAAAGGAAGGAGTATAGGAGTAATCTGTGGACGTACTGAACACAACACAACAATATTTTTAAACAATATTGAACTAGCTGACCCGGCAAATGTTGTTTGGGAGGCGACTTTGTTTTATCATCATCATCAGCCCATACTTGTCCACTGCTGGGTATAGGCCTCTCCAATTGCACGCCACTGTGATCTGTTTTCGGCTTCTCGTGTCCAGCTTCTGCCAACCATCATGACCAGACTTTGTTTTATACTATGCATTAATAATGGAAATCGATAAGTAAATTTTTTGAGCGTGTTTTGCTATAATTTAATTTCATCCAGAAATTTCCACGGAAACTGAATAAAATGCTTACCATCTCCGTATACAGCTATCTTTTATTAAAAACTATGCAAATAATAAAGAAGGAACATGAAAAACCGTCATAAAATATGCGACCATTTCACAATATCAGACATCAATAAATAATATGTTTGCACCGAGAGAAAAATAAGTTGTAAATGTCAACGTTATCTTATCGCGTAACAACTTCACACTAATAGTACACACACCCCTTCTTCTATCGATCTGCGAGTAGTTCACATCAATAACCTACATCAACATGGAAATATTGTTATAACCTAGAGAGTGTTTATCAATGCCAAATTTGAAAAAAAGTATAAATTTAGAAACTGACGGATTGATTGACGTTCATGATCCGAGCACAGCAATAGCGCCCGTGTCAAATTCCCGCGTAACGCTCCAGCTTTTCCAACATTATTAGCACCATCATTTTATGAGATTGATGATTTTATATCTCTCGACGTCAGAAGCATAAGGTCGGATCTGAATTTACGCCGAAAATAACTTTTTTGCACCGTATCAGCTCGTCTAGCTCTTTCCGTACAACTGTAACTATACCTGTACTTTTCCGTGAAACATATTTCTGCGTCTTTTAGATGCAGAGATAAGACCGTGGAATAATGGCGTATCTAGCCTTTCTCATTATTTTTTACAAGTATAAGGCTATATCTTCTCAAACGATGCTATTTGTAAATAATTTGTTTGTAGTGGCGAATTTAATTGTACTTATTACTAAGATAATTGCGATTCCTGCACATATCTGTGTTCCGTAGGAAGACGTAGGTAAGTAGGTATAAAAAAGAACGTTGGAAAAACAGGGGGCGTTATCTAGTGTTATCTGCTTAGCTTCTATATACATTACGATAACTTGACGTATTTTTTTGCAATATACCTACATATGTGCTAAAACAGTCCGTGCTATATTGTCTTATCAATCATAGTGTCAATATATTATATCAATCATAGTGGAAAACACTCTCCCGCTGTCTGTCCCTATGATGTTTAGATATTTAAAACTACGCAACGGATTTTGATGCGGTTTTCTTGAATGTATACATAAATAAACATCACACTTCACGCCTTTTAATCCCAAAGCGGGGTAGGCAGAGGCACTTGCTAAAGCAAATGCCCACGGTTCACCAAGCGTATTTAACCCAACGTGACAGGGGGTGAGCCCATCGCCGTTATATCCTCTTCATCTTTGATCCTTCATCGATTCTAAGATCATTGCTCGAGGTCCTTTTACACTTTGTACACCACTTTCATGATACATACATGCTTACGGGTCAAATCGGAAATATCCTAGAACCTAATGTTTCCATTTTAGCAGGTGTCAATGCACCTGGACGAAAAAATTCTACCTTTTTATACAAATGTAGTTGACCCGGCAAACGTTGTTTTACCAATATATCTACAGTGTTTTTTTTATATTAACAGTGTTTACCTGCTATTATTTGTACGTACAGACATCAAAAGAAGATTGCAATGAAGGATATATTACAAAAACTGAATTCATTCATAATTCATTCAAAATGTGGTGATAAGTCATTGATATAGACATGGGGAATTAGGTAGGAGGTCAATCCAGAAGATTAGATTTGTTTTAAATAAATTAGACTTATTTTAGAGCTAAATATGTTCTTGATCCCTAGACACTTTTGATGTGTGTATATTACCATCATCTGAAATTACTCTATTGAAGAAAACCGCAACAAAAATCCGTTTGCTCGCGGTCCTTTTACACGCAGTATACAAAACAGCTCAGTTCAGTATCTAGTAATAAAGTAGGTATATTACCAAGTGAAGTGCGTGCTCGAACTCGTACGTTAGTCACGCGATCTAATATATTTATTACATATCTAATTCTATACTAAAAGTACAAAAAAAACACTTTTACTGCGTACAAAATGTAGCACAAACGCATACCGACTAAAACTGGTCGAATCGGAACAATTGCAACGGCATAGGAAATACTTTTTTTTTTTAACAAGTTTTTTTTTCCGACACTGACCTAAGAAACTGTGTTCTGAGTGTTACCGGGTTTGATAATAAACTTATAAAAAAAATACGGGCCCGTTTAATTTTCGCTAAACCGGTGTTTTCATAAAGATAATAACGATAGTGCAGTGGTAAAGTGCCTCTGCCTATTATATAGTCTGGGATTAAAAAGGCGTGAAGTGTATATTAAATGTAGCAACAAGAACAGTTTTAAGACTTTTTGTCCGAAATATTATTATTATGAAACCCGCACACCACGCAGTGTGGTTACCTCATAACGGCGACGGGCTCACCCCCGTCACGGTGGGTTAAATACGCGCGCGTGAACCGTGAGCATTTTATTTAGTTAGTGCCTCTGCCTATATAGCCTGGGATTAAAAAGTGTATTTTATTTATTCGGTGCATTGCAATTTGGGTTTTTCCCGTTGAATTTATTAAACATAAACGGGCTTAGATTATAATGGCTTATCGATAATTTCCTTATCGAAGTCTCGTTAATCATATCCCCAGCATATCATGACGAATCAAAGTCTTAATTGAAAACATAAATTTTCATTCATATCTAAAAACTTATGAATGAACTAGCTGACCTGGCAAACGTTGTTTTACCAATATTTTATAGCTTACTACTAGCAAACACGGCGAACTCCGTTTCGCCACCAGAGGACTTCGTTTCGTTTTCCCGCTCTTCTGTTGAAATTTTTCCTGAAATTTCTTTGCTACAAACCTCACGGAGCCCGAGACCTTTCCAACGAATGCAAAACCGTGGAAATCGGTTCGTGCGTTCTGGAGTTATAGCGTCAGGGAGGAAAACTCGACCTATTTTTATATAGTAG
>SJJU01008623.1:0-14777 GCA_012932125.1 Conopomorpha cramerella | reverse complement strand
AAAAAAAGTATTTAAGTAAGTATAATATTTCGTTGTCTGATTTCCATAACACAAGTGCTTTAGCTACTTAACATGGGATGAAGCCAATGTGTGTGTTGTTGTAAAATATAAAAAAAAAACAAATTAAGGCCCTCAATGATATTCACATTTTTTTATACGGACCATACTTTTTTCACATCTCGCATTTTTATTACTGGCCAGTATGCAATACGATATTGCCATATGAATATTTTTGAGGGCAAGAGCAAGCGTATGTACGCGACCTTCTGAAAAAACAAAATCAATTCCTTAATGATGGAATTGGTGAAATAAATCTTTGCGATATCCATAAAAGTGACCCAGGTGATTTACTTAACCCGTGGACAGGCTAAATTGGTGCAATTTCATTTATTACATTTTATGACATGACAAAGTGTTTTGTGACTTGTTATTATCGTGGGCCTACAAGAAAACCTGTGCAGTTTCCGTTATATTTTGAACTGGCGTCGCTTTTGCCTCGTAAGATACAAAATAACTCCTTTTAACATAATTTGGTACAATTTGTTCTATGTTGCTACAGTACAGTCGCAACATGAAGGTGAACGAGCATACGCTAAGATATGATGGGTGATTTATAATAATAAATCTTTATGATATATGCTAAGCATATCTACTAAGAATAAGAACTTGCATAAGTAGAAATGTTTTTATAATCATTATTAGTCGAAAAAGTTTAAACAATGTTTTATTATTATACTGTCTAAAAAGCAACATTGTAGATATTTTATGTTGGCTTAATTCGAAAAGAACCTCATACTGTCCTTCATAAGACATGTAAAAGTAAAAAAATCTAAATGTAAGACAAGCTAGAGCTTACCTTTGTTATCTTTGATTATATTCGCGCCTATATACCCGGTGAACAATATTGAGTTATAATGTCTGTCCGCGTTTCATTAAAAATGACAAAACAATTTGGATTGCTGATGTCCCTGGAAATTGTATGGTGTCTTTCGCTTTACCCATATTTGCACCATAATGCTCCAGAAGTAATAATTAATCTAATTATAATGTAAGAAGACACACCTACAAAATTATATCCATTACCATATTAGATCGTAATAGCGTCTCAGATTGGCAACGTGACAGTCATACTCCATAAGTCACGTAAAACCTCCACAGAGTCAAAATTCAGGCAATGTGAACTACCGCATCGCGCTCTTATTAAAAAAAAAGAGACAAAACGATTCGAAATTCAAAACTTCAAATTGAAAGTGCTGGCTGAAAAAGTTGGAATATTTGTTTTTTAATAAGCCTCAAACTCCTTCGTTACTTAGCTCGTTACGTGAACACTGGCCACTCGTCCAAACGATAATATCGATAGCTGTTATTTCATGTCCACAAATCGGCAAATAAAGGCCTGACCTGTGAACTGCTCATTGTGCGCAAAGTAAACTCGCCACGTCGGAATCCATAATATTTATTGTATGGTTTTTGTGTCAATGCAACAAAATGATTGTTTATCTTTATTTTATTGCTGTATAAATGGTTATACATTTACATGAATATGGCAGGAGTGCTGATCGCCGATAGTGTAATGTATGGATGTCGTATGTGGAAATAAGGCTGCTTTATTATTGTTTGGTTTTGTTTCATCTGCATGCCCATGAGACATTGTTTAGGTATTATCAAAATACGTCTGTGGTCCAGTTGGTTGGATGCTTGACTTGCAATCAGGAAGTCCCGGGTTCGAGTCCGGCTACTGGAAGTGTACCGATGGGACTCTTTTCAGAGACGAGTACGGTGAAGGACAACATCGTGTTGAAACCCACACACCACAAGGTGTGTGAACCCTATAACGGCGCGGCAATCGGCTCACCCCATGTTACGTTGGGTTAAAATACTCTTGGTGAATCGTGGGCAATTGCTTAGCAAGTGCCACTCTTTACCCCGCTTGTGATTAAATGGCGTGAAGTGTATTTAATTTCTCTTTTATTATTATCAAAATCTTTACCTACAGTTACTATTCAGATCACGCCAAACATTAACATTTGGGTATTCATTTTTAATTAATAAGGACAATTATACTCACATTAAATATTCAATACTAAACAAAATACATTAAATAGGTACTAAATACATTAAAATACAATAAATAAAACATTAAAAATCCAATACAAAATCAATACATTAAATATTCAAAACTAATAACATTAAAAATTCCATATGTACTAAATCTACATGTCATTGTATCCTTTTCGAAAGTGCCCAACACACAGTGGCGTGCCGTGAAATTTTCATCAGGGTAAGCTGTCTCCTATGAGTAGGTACATACGACACTAAAATAACATTAAGTAGGTACCGATTTTGTGCCAGACTACAAAATATTTCAATAGAAGATCACAACATCAATCACTAGTTTAGCAAAATTAATATCAAATTACGTTACTTCCCAAAATTTTGCTAAGCAGCTGATTCAGGCGCTGTATGCCAGAAACAGAACTGAACAGATCGTTGTGGAATGTGGATACCTTCCTCTTCCCAAAGCACTAATACCTTAGTCTGCCTAACTAAGTAAATACACTAAAAAACAATAAACTACCTCATAATACCTTGTGTTTGCTCCAAGTTCAAATAAAAACAATCCCGTCGAAATTCGTCCGCGACTCTGCACTTTTCACTCATATTTAGTTCAGAGAATCGACCCACATTTGTAAATAAACACTTTTATACACGTCACTTTCACACCTTAGTCTCCATTTTTGTCTAATTTAATTATTAAAATAGGCGCGAATGAACGTACATAACCTAAAACAATGCGCTCCATTGTAAATAAACACTACTTGCAATATGTCAACATGGCCGGCAACATCTCTCTCGCTCGCTCACACATTACTCATTCTCTGTCGCACATATTTACGCACTGTCATAGCATTCTAGCCCTTATTATTCCAATAATGTATGAAAAAAAGCGGAAGAAGCTGCGCTTACGCTGTGGCATAAGTTTCTCCATATTTTTCATAGTAACGCTCCGCGCTAATCGACCGAGGGGAAAGGGATGTATACAGAGAAAGAGAAAAAATAGGAAGCTTGAGGTCTAGCAGCTTCCCCGGGCTAGACGATGCAATGAAGCGGCAACGTCGCATGAATTTGTTTTCGTTGATGCGCTAAATACTGTGTTTTGATTGGTTGAGGCGAAATTTGTGTTACCTATCGATGGAACGATGAGGCAACAATTTGTTTTCGCTGACACGCGGAAGAATAGATTAATGAGAGATTAGTGTTTTGATTGGTCTAGAACGAATTTGTGTTTTCGATGCACATTTAAAATAACCGAAAGTCTGTTATTGATAAATTGCCTAATTTACAGTACCTACGTGACGACTAAATGTGTTATAGATTCCTAACTACGCTAATTGTTTTAGTCAATTTGCCAGGGTATGCAGAGCTTATTTGCTTCTATGGACGTACCGCCCCTGCCAACACACTAGCAGCATTACCCCTCTGGATGGCTATGGAGATTCTTTGAACCAGATACAAAAACATTAACTATTGTTTGATATCTTCACTAGATAAGGAGTTAAACGACAGTTTTCTTGTCGCTGACTATCCTTAAGGGAATCAAAATCACGTTTTAATGTGTATTTCCTTCACGTATCAAAAGTATTTCTTTCGCCAGCAAAGTTATCTGCGAGCGTCTCGTCTCTCTGAACTACGTCAGCCTGAACTTCATTCACCAAAGCTGGTAATTTTACAATGGTCACGTCACTTCGACGACGTATCGACTGTAAACTGTGATCACCACTGTATATTGAATCTTAGTGTATATGTAAATATATGGACTGTAAGGTTCTAAATGCTTAGAATGTCGACGTGTATTTGGCCCGTGTATAAGTAGACATCGGAGAAATCAAACGGTTATTCTGTCGACGCCGTTTGGACGTAGCCCAAGGGAGTGGAGCGGGTTTCAGGCAAAATTGCCTATTCAAAGAGAGAATACTCTTTTTTTTTCGGGAGGTACTACAAAGTGGTATGAATCGTGTACACTTTTGTACTTTTCTCAACTATGCCTCTTTCACCGAAAGTAATTTGAATTTGAAATTTTAGAGAGTTCGATTGGGTTGTTGAAAGTCAATTTGTTGGGAATGAATTAAATGAAGAATTAATTAAGTACAACAAAAGCTATTAAAATGTCAAATACATAGATAATTTATAATTATGCAACTAGTAGACCCGGCAAACGTTGTTTTGTCAATATACTTTACAATGTGTCTCTGCTATTATATCGATGGTTTCCAACCAAAAAGGCCTAAGTTACTAATTTTTGTCCAAAATGAGTTGAGTATGCAGTTTGAATCGCCTTTTTTATCTACGTCGATTGGTCTAGTTTTCATACCTGTATGACGTAGTTTGATGTCGCTTACGCGGTAGAGATTATGTGTATTTCTCGCAAAACATGGCTTTATTTAAACTTTAAACTACTCTCCTGCAAAATTACTTAAATGTCGCTTAGACCTTTTTGGCCGGAAGCCATCGATATGCAAGTATTATACATATAAACTTCCCTCGAGAATCACTCTATCTACTAAAACAACCACATTTACCTACAAAAAAAGGAAGTTTATAATAAACAAGCTGACCCGGTGAACGTGGTTTTCCCAATTTACATTGCTATCAATGTTACGCTGCTATTGCATGCTTGTATAAAACACATACACCTTCCTCAAGCATCACTCTATCTACTAATGAAAACCGCGATATTTATTGATATCTTGGGGTGGTACACGTACAATTTTTGGCAGAACGTACAATTAAAATAGTTTAAGAAAAAAAAAACAATAATAAAGACTTATCATAGGTAAGAAAAGAAACAATGAGGAGTTTTCGTTAAAAAAAATCAAGAAAATAGCGAATTGGAAGTCAAACGATTATAGAATAAAGTAGTTGAATCTCTTTCTTTTCTCATCTTTGACTTTGTTTTTTTTTTTAATTCTCATTAACATTATGGCGATTATCGGCAAAGCTTTGCCGACACATTTACTACCAATTTTTGCCTGGAAACTGAAAGGAAATTGCCTGGTACGCAGTTAGGGACAGATAATTTTTCTCTTACTCTTTCATTCTTCCATGTAGTCCTAAGAAACAATAAAGAATTTCATTTAAAAAAATCAACAAAAGAGGGAGTCCGAAGTCGAACGAATAGTTAATAATAAAGTAGTTGAATCTCTTATTTTAAATCACCTCATTAACATTATGGTGATTATCGGCAGCTGTACCTTTAATTTAGTTGAACAGTAAATACAAGATTTGTGAGTAATTCAGCATGAAAACGGGTCCATGTGAATCTTCTCCAAGAGTTAAACTTAATCACTATACTTGAACGAAGAAACATGTTTTTAATTCGATTAGCGGAACTTATTGAGATCGTTTCAAAGTAAAAGCACTTCCTGTCGCTGACAGCTGAAAGAAAATAAATACTTTTGGATCGTAAAAAGTCAAATAAATATTTAACCACCGATAAATAAAGACGAAATCAACTCAATTTACTGTACAGTAGTACGACTGAGACGATTTTGTGCCTCGTTTTAAGACTACGTTTTGTATTTTTTTTCCTTTCCGCGCATTGTCACCATGGCAAAAGCCATATTGACGAGCCCAACAGCATTTATAAGATCATTTCTCGGGATCGTTTTATGCGCAGTATATAAGTTTAGTAATACCGAGTTTGTATTCTTAGTCTACTTGTCAATATTTCCAACGGCTGTATGTGGCAAAAACAGAGTTTATTTAGTAATTTTTGCAGCAGACTTTAGTAAAAGATTTTGAACTCTATTCGTTGGTAATAGAAAACATAGACGAGAGGAAATAAAATTAAAACTCTCGTTAAGGCTTAGTATGGAAGCGTGTTTTGGAACATATGATATTTTCTTTAGCCGTCTGCTGACGGTGAAAAGATTACATATGTAACCACCCTAGCCCAAGTTTCCCTGTCGTGGGGGTCGTAAGAGGCGACCGAAGGAACTCGGCAGCGGACGGGCATCAGCGCTCTCTATGAGTAGCATATATGAGTAGCAGATAACACCATTGCGATCGCCAACTCGCCTGCCAAGCGTGGCCTTGGAATTTACCTCGAAATTATCATGGTAATCATTGGGGTCGCCTTCGACCAGCAGTGGACATCATGTGGATAATGATAATGATGAATATTTTTTACAATATATTTCACTCACTACGACTAGACTGAATACGTATACGTATACATACACACATCAAAAGTGTCTAAGGGTCAAGTACATTAAAAAAAAATTAAAAAAATCATAATTTATTCAAAATGTGATGATAAGTCATTGATTACAGGCATGGGGAATTAGGTAGGAGACCAGTCCAGAAGATTAGATTTGATTTAAATAAATTAGATTTTTTTAAAGCTGAAAATGTTCTTGATCCCCAGACACTTTTGATGTGTGTAGATAGAATTCTATTAAAACACGAATACTACTTTTTGCATTAAGGCCGATATTACTGTGTTAATATTTTACAGCATTTTCATTTCCGAGCCTCTTAGTCCGTGACTGAAGGATCAAATTCCTTTCAAAACGTAGTTCACTAGACTACGTGGCCTCATCGTAATTTTACCCATAAATAATTTGAAAACACTTCTTAACGTGAACCGAACCATCCTGCCCGTAAACTTCTATTGTGTCTGCTTTAGTGACATTGAAAATTCTTAATTCACTTCTCTCTTCTTAAGCGGATTATGCGCTTCAAGTGAAGTTTCGAAAAATCCTTTCGCAGTGTTGTGTGCAGTGTATGTAAAAGGCATTGCAGCCATAATCTTCGAAACAACTTTTACTAATTCAGGGAAACGAAAAATAATTTTCCATGCCCATTCAAAATGTCGTCTCCCTAGTAAAAAATATTGTCTTTTTCCACATTTCCTACATTTTTGCCATAGTAAAATTATTTATTTTAACGAGTCTTCAAAATAATTGGTTTCAATGTGTTATACTCGTGTAGAAGATATTGCCCGTGTAAATGAAAAATGGTTGAATATGCTTGATGGATGCGAGAAGCCAAAAACAGATCGCAGTGGCGTGCAATTGGAGAGGCCCATGTCCAGCAGTGGACAAGTATGGGCTGATGATGATGATGATGTAACTTAAAAGACAAAAGAACCGACCTCAACCAGTAAAATATTAAGAATTTTGTGGTTTTGTCATTAATGTCGATATCGGAAATGAACCAAAAATTACTTTATTATTAGGACAAATCGGGAAGCATCAGCTTTCAACTAAAAAAAATAATCATGCCAATTACTGCCCTTTGAATAGCTATAGGTTATAATAATAATGCCTGCTAATTAGTTAAAAGAATTTAGATCATTTTCACGTTATATGAGAGATGTCTGTGTTCCATACGGGAAAAACGACTAAGTAAAGGTATTTTGATGAAACTTGGGAAAATATATATACATAAATTATGGCTTTTGGGTATGAGATTCATAAAAAAATAGCGTGATTAGAACGTGCTTCGCTACGCATTGAATTAATTTGTTACAAAAAATGTGATAAACCAGGAACAGCTCGATATTGTGCAAACTTCACATAAAAAATAACAAAAGTTAGAACAAAACCTAAACATTTGGTTTGGATAGGTATTGACTGTACGACGGTATTGATTCAAAATGATGTAATTCTTATATTTACGAAATGTGATATTCATACCCGTGATTTTATGCAAAAAAACCCTTTCGGTAAGGTATGTTTTTTTGCTTTAAATATGAGACGTGTCGGGAATTCGTGAGCTTTTTTCTGCTTCGCTGAAGGTAAAAGCTAATGCATGTAAAGCTCTCAGCCGTGATAATAACACTATGATAAGATAATATATGGATATATTATATTAATACAACATCTGTGTGTTTTGTTCATGCAGAATATGTAAGATTTTTTTTGGGTATTTTGGTTGTGGTTGATTTTGTATTTAGAAGGTATCATAATATCTTCTTACTACGCTTGTTGACAACATACTGGCATTTATTTCATTGTATGCTTACGTGCTCTTGGTTTACAAATTTTCTTTGCTTTTCTTTCCTCCTTTACTAGTTAAAAAACGTAACATTTTCAAATAATACAAAAATAATAAAAATAAATTGACTTCACGCCTTTTAATCCAAAAGCGGGGTAGGCATAGGCACTTGCTAAAGCATATGCCCATGGTTCACCAAGCGTATTTAACCCAACGTGACAGGTGGTGAGCTCATCGTCGTTATAGGGTTCACACACCTCGTGGTGTGCGAGTTTCATCACGATGTTGTCCTTCACCGTACGAGCGTTGCGTTGCGTACATAGGCTCTGAAAAAGCGCCCCATTGGTACACGTCCAGTAGCCGGACTCGAACGCGACCTCCTTGTTATAAGTCAAGTATCCGACCAACTGGACGCAAAACTGTACGTATTATGGTCATGGAGATGGTATTTTTTTTTGTTTTATAATTTCTTATGAAATAAAATAAAATTGATACAGAATGCTATCCGACACAGGCTTCGAGGGTATTGTCTGTTTATTTATTTTTTTCTATTTCTGCCTCTGCCTACCCCGCTTTGGGATTAAAAGGCGTGAAGTGTATTTATTTTTTATTATTTTTGATGTTATGAAAGTATATTATTAAGTATCTGATTGTTACACCACTTGGTGTGCCCAACAAGGCTCATGATGTTGTACCTCATATAGTGTGTACTAATGTTCCATCCTAACATTGTGAAATGCAATAAAGAATTGAGAATTGAGAAACAAGTACTAATGGGGAGTAATGCAAGTCGATTAGAATTAGTCGAAAGAGATGTACCTACATGAGCCATGTGAGGGGCAAGTGGAGATTGCCACAGAAATACAGATACAAACATCGACCAGGTGATATTAGTATTTCGACTCTGCCTTTTTGATGATTTTGTCATACAGAAATTGTCATCAAAAGTGATGACCACTTACTTGCTGGACCGTACGTAGATATTATTTTGTGGTAGATCTTCTCTTCTTGTCAATTTCAGTGTGTGCAAGAGGATGTGGACCGGTTCCAAGTTCGTTCTAAGTTTCCAAGACGTCATACATCGTTTCGAACAGTGGGGAGTTTATCGTGACAATTCTTCCTTAGTTCTGTCATAAAAATCCGATTTTCTATGAGGGACAAATTAGAAACGGATGCCATGTGTAAATTGTGTAATTATAGTATCAAAACATAGTATAAAACAAAATTACCTTCAGATCTTTAAAACTACGCAACGAATTTTGATGGAGTATTTTTGAGTAGATACAGTGGAAAATGTAGATGAAGCGAAAGGGGTACCGTGACAAATGGAGATCTGTAGTCTCTGCCTACCTCTTTGGGAGACAGGCTTGAAGTTTATGTATGTATAATTTAGGTCTTTAAAACTTCGCAACGAATTTTGATGCAGTTTTCTTTAGTAGAAACAGTGATTCTCGGGGAAGTTTTATTATGTATATAAAACGTACATATAATAGCAGGGAAACACTTTTAATAATGTACAAAACAACGTATGGCTATTCAGCTAGTTTCTAATACAATAATAAAAAGCCCCACTTTTTTCCATACCGACTAATTATTAAATATTTTTTACATTCCATAACTAAGAATTCTACTATGGGCTCTTCATCATGAATTACCGAAACCTGGGAGATGATGGCTCTGCCCTCCCCATTAGGTGACGGCGTAAGTGTAAGTACCTACGCTAAGTTTATTTACTAACCGCAATGTTAACACTAAACTATCTAATTCTGTTCGCCAAATCGTATGGTTAAATTGGGTTTATCTCTATTTTATTGCAATATGTTAATTACAAGGCGACTTGTAAAACAACTGATTGGTTGAACCGAACAAATATTATTGTAGAGTTTAAATTTAAGTGTTACGTTTTAGGTGCGTTGTGACGTATCAGTTATTTATGAAACAATCGTTGAACTATTGTTAGTGGGCGATGTAAAATAATATATCTTAATGCAATATAATTTTGGGACTTTATAGACAGTTAAAACATTTTGACATCAAAATGACGTAAAGTAGTACTAGACAAACCCCACAAGCCTCCGCTAGTAAAATCCTATAAGGCTTCAATTAAAATCAAACACAAACTTACACAGCACGATACATTAGCCAAAGTGAGCGGCGACTATTGAATACAGCAAACTGGTACACACGTGGTCTAAAATCGTGACTGCAGCCCGACCAGACGACCTATGCCATACTATGCATCTAAGCCACGACCGTACCTTTTTTATTTACCACTTACAAATACTGGCACATCACAATTTCGAAAAAAGATTACTTCTAAAAATGGAACGTACGAAAAAAAGTTCGCGCGCGCGATCCTACGTCAGTTGTCAAGGGGCGGCGGCGCACGTCCGCATCGCTTGCTCTCTCGGATAAAACTGTTGTCGCAGCCTCCATGAAGGAGCACTTGCTCTACTTACTCTGTGCAACTAACCATGCTTGCTACTTGCTTTACTATAGGTGTGATTGGTCGACGGTTCATTCTAAACGCACCTAGCCCATCTGGTTTGGAAGCTTGTCTCCATAAACGCGAAGTGACGTAATGTATTTTATTTTTCAATACAATTTTCAAGCGAATTGCTCTAGGTATAAGTACATGAGATTTAGGTACGTTACTTAGCTAATTGTAAGCAACAATACCGCTTGCTTTTGTAATGCAAAGCAGCCAATCTACATAACTTCGGGGGCTTTGAATGTCTGCCTTATTAATTCAATGAAGCTCGGCACATAAGTTGAAAGAATTCCCTACTTTTTAAGACGATACAAGAAAAAAACTGCTAATTACTAAATTTCATTCACTTCGTATCTAAGCAAGGTTCGTGAGGGTCTAAAATTTTCATGATTTATTGAATTAATTAAGTTGGTAACAGATTGGGTATGGTGTAGGGAGACGCTTAGTTTTTATTAGTTAATAGCTTCTTATGCAACAGAAGTTGTTGTTTTTATTGTAACTTGTAGCACTGTTATGAAATCTTGGTGTAGCTTTTTTATATTTTACTGATTTTGATTATTCTACATTTCTTACTGATGATAAGTGTTGTACATTGAGTAACTTATACACGGTTATGTTTTTTGCACACGTCATGGAAATGTAAAATGATTGAAAAGGACTAAATTTTATTTATTTATTTATTTACACACACACTTATACATCTTTACAGGTATTATCCCATTAATATATATATATAAGATATAAAAGTAACTCTAGGTTTGAGCAGTTTATACAACTATAGACAATCAACTAATAGTTAAAAAATAATACACTTACATGCTAAAATACTTTGATGAATAAATTTAGGTAACTAATCATAATCAGGACAAAATACTGTGTAAGTTACACTATCTATGTATAACTCGTATTATTTTAAGAGCGTAATGGAAATCAATGAATGATTACAAATATAAATTATACACGACGACATGTCAAAAACACATTATTACATAAACACATTAATTCAGCGTCTATGGTCCAGTTGGTCGGATCTTTGACTTGTAACCGACGGCACATGACGTCCACTGCTGGACAAGGGCCCACAATGATTTCCTTGATCATTTGGAGGGAAATGCCAATAATCGCCACGCTTGGCAGGCGGGTTGGCGATCGCAGTGGTGTTGTGATTTAACCCACAGAGAGCGCTGCTGCCCGTCCTCTGGATAGTTCCCTCGGTCGCCTCTTACGGCCCCCACGACGGGAAAAGCTGGGCTGGGGTCATGACACATGTATTCTATTCGCCATAACCACACGCACCTAGGGTAGCAAAAAAAGCTCCATCCTCATCCAATTTAAGTAAGCTTTTTGCTACCTAGATACATCATATGTTTACATACTAACGTAGTCCCTTTCAAGTTCTCAAAGGGTATTTATAATTCCTTCGCTGACTTTGAAGTGTCATAGGTGCGAGAATCATTTAACAGCTAGGTACTGTCATGACATTATTCTGTTCCACATTTACAAAATTACCTGGGCTTGCCAGTATACTATTTTTCTAAGCAAGTAAAGGTCAGATTACGTTAGTACATTTCACTTAAAAGTGCATGTACTTTGATTACGAAAGACTCCTTGGCCTCTACATGTTTGTGGAATTGAGGACCGCGTTTAGACCTTATTTGTGTTGCTTTAAGGTTCACAATATGGCAGATAAGATTGAGATATTCGTCGGCAATAGGTAACTAGGGCCTGTGACCCGTTTGACCATTTTGGCTAGTACGTCGTGCTGGGCCCAACGTGAAGTAAAGCTTCAAACTAATTAAAGGGTGTGTCTAGAATAGCAAATAGGTAGTTATGCATACATACAGTCACGTTTATGATTCCCAGTAGGTAGTAAAGTAATAACTTAAAAAAAAACTGACTCCAACCAGTACCTAAAATTTTGAGGTAACAACATAAAAAGAAATACCGAGGATAGAGAACTTCTTCCTTTTTTCCTTTTTTTTTAATTGTCAACTTTTTTGTAGTCGTTTAAAAAAGTGAAAACCCCATTACAAAATAATTGGTACCTACTACTAATATTTTTTTCCTTTGTCATAATAGAACGATAATCACGGCGTTCGTTTGTAATAAAAAATGTTGAAAATAAGTTCACAGACTTTTCCCACTCTGTTCTGTGGAACTAAATACAAGCCACCATCTAACTCCACATTTTAACCGACTTCAAAAAAGGAGGAAGTTCTCAATTCGACTGTATTTTTTATGTGTTACCTCTAATCTTTTGACTGGGTGAACCGATTTGGATGATTCTTTTTTTGGTAGTTTCACCAAAAAAGTCCCATTTAAATTTTATTCCGTTCCGAGGAAACAATAAAAGTCTAAAATACTATTTTTCTTTAATGTTATTTGTGACGTACCTAATAGTACAATGCAGAAATTAATTAATCTTGAATTGTTCCTTAAAATATATCCTTTTGTTTTATGTATTGAACTCAAATTTAGTAGTACAAAATATTGGAACGCTTGCGTTTTCAACACTATGATAAAGCAATTAGGGCTTAATATGAATTGCTAATTTCTCAGTGTTTTCTTTGCGTCTCCGTTAGTATGGAAAAGGTAAAAAAAACATGAAAGACGAAAAACACTTTTTAATTTAGTTTTACTAAGACAAAATCCGAACCCCTCTTCTTTCGCCTTTATTAATGTTTCTTCCCAGCGGAATTTCAGCTCTCTGATAGGTATATTTGGACAAACCTAGAGTTTATTTCTATCTATCATCAGTTATTTTTAGCAACTAGGCTTAATTTGTATAGTCGGAAAAGAACATGGTCTATACCACCCTTAGGTTGAAACTTGTGTATGTCCTTCGACGTTATGGTACAGTTTTCACGTACCATTAAAAAAATAAACAAAAAACACTGACAGAAGAAAATAATTTCTGTCTGTGACTCAAATGAAGGGCATTAGACATTAAGGTGTTTAGAACATATTATGTCTTGTATCGGGTGCATTTCGGGCGAGTGTGCTACGGAGTTGCAAAACCTAATACCCCCATCGCGTTTTTACAATAGGACAACCAGAAGAACGGAAAAACGTCATCCATACCAGGTGGATTCACCATTTACGCGAACCAAACGGTTTGCGTCTCGAGCTACATAGCATAGCATCGGACATAATTAGCACATATAAATGTATTATTGACGCCTGTATATTGTAACTCAAAAAGGTCAAATCAAAAAGACAATATTATCTGTACTATTGAAAGTCTATTTTTTTTTAATCACTATGAACAAGGGTTTGATCACCATCCTGCCTGATGTTAAGCAGCGATGTGGTCTACGATGGAGCACACTTGTTCAGTAGTTACCTATTCACCCGCGACTTGAAGACCTTCAGACTGTACTGCGCAGGAAACACAGTCACAGGCATGTCATTCCACATCCTGGCGGTTCGCACTATGAAAGTGGACGGAAACCGTTTGGTTCGCGTAAATTTATTTATCTATTTTCTAGGAAACGAAGACAAGAGCCACAAAGACATAACAATGTCTGAAACCACTTACAAAATAAAATAATGCTTTTTAATGAAAATGAAAACATGATTCATATTAAAGAACGTTTTCAACACCCACATTAAGATGTGGGATACTCTTTGTTTGACAGTTAGCAAGAAGCTCTCTTCGAAATGTAATTTAACAATTTAAAATAAACACGATCTTTATAAATTAATATTAATCCTGAAACAAGAGTGGGCAGCGCAGTGTTTGTAAACTTTTCATTCTACGATTATTAATTTAAAGAAAAATGTATATGAAAAAACGATTATTATTATTAGTATGTGCGAGTTTTTTTTGCAAACAGTGCTAAAATCGTAACAAAATTGTACATCTCAAGTCGTCTGTCACCAAATGTTTATTAGATTCGGTATGACAAATTGTCTGCTACGTTTTTCTTAATTTATTTAGTCGGCGGTATCTGAACCATCTTTTTTTTTCTAAAAGATCACAGTGACAAATGTGGAACAAATGTAATAATATAATGTACGAGGTACGCCTGTTATCTCATTATTTTGTATGTAGTCTTTGCGTCTGTGGTCCAGTTGGTCCGATACTTGACATGCAATCGGGTGGTCGCTTGTTCGAGTCTGGCTACTGGACGTGTACCAATGGGACTCTTTTTCAGAGCCTATGTACGCAACGCAATGCTCGTACGGTTAAAGACAACATCGTGATAAAACCCACACACCACAAGGTGTGTGAACCCTATAACGGCGATGGGCTCACCCCCTGTCTCGTTGGGTTAAATACGCT
>SJJU01008622.1:0-14300 GCA_012932125.1 Conopomorpha cramerella | reverse complement strand
TGTCCTTCACGTACGAGCGTTGCGTTGCGTACATAGGCTCTGAAAAAGAGTCCTATTGGTACACGTCCAGCAGCCGGACTCGAACCTGCGACCTCCCGATTACAAGCCAAGTATCCGACCAACTGGACCACAGACGCCATATCACCTGGTCAGCCAGTTTATAAAAGAAAAAATACAGAACCATATTCATAGCTATAATCAAGCTGCTATAGGCATAAAATTATCTATAGAACCATAGTAAGTAAAATCTTAGTATAAACGTAACGTTAACAATTTTCAGTTAATGTAATGAGAAACTATTAGAATTCACAACTGTTGTCAGCAACAGGTCACTCCTTAGTGTGAGAATTAGGGCTTATACAAAATGTATAATGTTAATAGCAGGAGTATCGGGTGGCATCGTCCAATAATCCGTTTTGTACCAAATTATCCATCAAGTCGAATTTCTCACCGTATTTTTTTAACACAGTTGTCAAGCTTTTGACCACTATTCTGCCAGATGTTAAGCAGCATGTGGTGATATCACACTTATTCAAAGTAAAATACGTAAAAAAAGTAAGATATCAAATCTTACTTTTTAAACCCCAGACCACCAATCGAGTCCTTAACAAACCTAAAATTATACAGTATACAAATCACGACAGAACAAATGTAGCTACCAGCCATATATAGTCCTAAAATAATCAAGCAATCATGTAGATACCTCGTCAATCACACTGGCAATTATGTTACCCTCTGACGTATCATTTTGGGCATAATGCGCTTATGCATTATTCAAATGCAAAATTATTATCAATACAATAACGGCAATTTTCGTCAAGGACCTCGGAGACGCGAAGGTATAATTTCGTCTCACGTAGGTAGCTGGTAGGAGAACGCACCTTATAAGGACAAAGCCGCTGGGTTCAAAGCCCACCTAATTGAGGAATACGTATGTACGTACGTACAGTCAGACAAGAATTTCGTCTACCACCTAAGTTTGTAACTCATGTACATAGACACATTTGAGTCATTTTTACTTGTAACAATATAACTTGATCATTGATGAACATTGATGTTTTAATAACATCAAAATTGACAGATCACTTTTTGGGCCGACCTTACCTAATAGGAGGTACATACAGTACGCAGAATACACGTTTACCTTTTATACACTCCGAAAAACTTCACAGATCCCATTTGGAAGCCTTCAAAATGGACTGGAATGGTTGTGCATTTGTCAATTCCTATATTTCGTGAACTAAGTTATTGTTTGCTTACTAATTCATTTAAAAAAAAACGAGTCAAGTATTTATTAGTTGATATGTATAAGGCAGCCCTCGAAATGTACATGATAAAAAAGTAACTAAGTATTAAAATCATGTCACTGCTTTAACAGTGGTTGTGTTCTTAGTAACGAATGGAATTATTAAGTAGAAAAGTAACAACCGTTAAAGGTATTTGATAATTAAGTAATTAGAACATGATATCTCCACATGTTACTGAGAATAGAGATACAGTTGGAAGAAATCATGTCGAATATTTTTGCAATAGTGCACTACTAGTTCACTCTGGCCGATATTTCAAGTGCTGATTTAGTGTACACGAAGGAACAGCACTCCATCTCATCCTGTCCAGGATATGGGAAAGGAACCCCATTATCGTAGTCGTAGTAGTAGTAGTGGGACATAGTCGACTAGCATACATAAACGAATTGGACCTATTTACGTTCGTTATCACTCAACAACTGCATGTACCTAGGAACCAGTTGAACCTTAAGGTGAAAAGGATAAGCCTGTTATGGCAGCTGGTGCACCCATAGCAAATCTGCAATTAGGCGCTTTAGGTGGTGAAGCAGACGCCGCGCCGCCACAGAAAAACAAACAAAATCAGAGATAGGAAACAATATCGGTCTATATTTGTGAGAAGCTTTCATTAGGATTTTTAGTTTTAAACCAATTATTTTTTCCTAGTTGTTTATTTGACGTTTTACCGAGTTATTATATTTATCATGCCTCTGTTTTCATCTGCCGCTAGTAGTAGGTGTTTAACATCTTTTGGCAAATAAATCACATCCCTTTCAGTATGTCGATTACAAAAACGTAAGAACACTCAGAATCTTAACAACATCCCACCCTCAAAGCACCCGTAAAAAAATTGCAAGTTGAATGACCGGATCACTAGGTCGTTGTACGAATTTAACATTTATTAATAACTCTGCGATTTCTTAATAACGCACATAAACAAACATAGGGGCACGAACAACGCTAATAAATAAAAATAACCACGATTTAATCAGTAACCCATTAAATATGTACTTTGTTTAGAAGGTCGAGATGTCGGTGTCTGAAGCAGATAAAATATTTTTTTATCCCTCGCTTCCCATGATAAAAGTGACTGAAAATAGATTGCATCAACTGTCTTTCTTTGTGAAAATATCCTAGAAGTCGACTATGGGATCTGGAGATTGGCTTATTCAGCCTAAGAGCTAGCAACTGGTTATTTTGCTTGATGTGGCCAAAGAGTCCTTGTGATCTTAAGGTTTTGTCCGCCCGCTTTTGGGGATTACGAACGTGGGTTTCATAAATCATTGAAAAATCTAAAAAGGTACTAAAGCAATTTTTGTAAAACAAACAAGTTAGCAAAACAAGTTCTATACGACTCTGAAGTACCTAATACCTAAGTCCCCTAAGTTACCGGAGGCTGTGTTTTTATTCAGTATAATCTGGGCGGCTTTATGACACTAGTAGGTACCGACTAATAGGCAAGTTTGCCGGATCGAAGACCTCATAACTGCTTAACACCGCAGCCAAGATAATGATCAAACCTTTGCTTATTTTGAAAGTTTTCCTTTATCTGTGCCCTAAGGCCTTGGTTCCAACCTTTCAACAGTGTCGAAAATTTGCTTCACAAACGGCTGTATTTTTTTTTATTGCGTTGGCTTAAAAGTTAGTTTTTTTTCCGTTCTAAGGGACTTTTAAACTGAATGATCTGAAATTCATATCAATTATGAATTTTCACAGAACCTCCACGCCGTCCTCGTTTTTTTCTTTAAGGGTACCATACCCTAAAAAGGTGTAACGTACAGTGTGTCTAAAAAGTCCTGACGTATGGAAAATCGGATTAATTATTAATCGGAACAAGAATTATACTTTCCTAACATAATTTAACATGCATGACGCATTGTTATAAAAAAATATATTTTGAAAAAGTGTATTTATTTTAGTAGAAATGAAAATGAAAATAAATAAATAACTATCAAGCAGTACCATCAATCGTTTTTACGACTTTTTAGATAAACTTACTGCATCTAGTGGAGTAATGGAATTTAGTTATGATCTTAGCGTGAAATAAAATTGGATAATTAATGTGACAAGTGGTTAGGACGCCATTAGGACGACGGTCGCCGGCTCGATTCTCATAATGCTACTGTCGAGAATTGAGGCTTTTGTTGTGTTTGTTTTATTTATCTACGTATGGTACATATTTATATAAGTACATTCGATTCTGATGCTTACAGTACCTTTAGGATATCCATATCCAAATTTGGGATCAGGTGAACACAATGTGCGAAATTTCTCGGTATATTTATGGAAAACCTGCGTGCACACCAAGACGTGTGTAGATGCTACACGGGCAAAAGGCTCACCACGTCGAATGTATGGTAACACGTGGGTAGTTATTAATGCTACCTGTCTCTGCCTAACCCATAATGGCATAACGTGCCGTGACTCATATACAATCCAAATATCCAGACCTTATCGCAGCTAACATCACATAACACTCAAGGTTGGTGATTTGTCAGTGATTTTCAAATAGGTAAGTAACTATTAATTACTCCACCCATACGCAATGCACAATATGCAAATGAGTTTTAAACAAAAGGTACCTCATTAATGGGAATGACAAAATAAGGGTATCACATCGCCACTAAAATGAGCTGGGATGAGAAACCAAATGTACTAATACTAGTGTTAATTTAAAGGTGAAACTGAGAAGTAAGGTTTCTCTATATAGTAGTAGGGAGGTGGAGTTTGGAGGTGCATTCAGCGAGGACAAGCGTGTGTGGGCATATTATTGGTTTTCACACGAAGTACGTAGGTATCTAGGTATATTACTTACATTTTTTTTACATGCGTGAGTCATTATTTGATAGGTCAACGTGGGATGTACTGTATTATTGCATTGAACTAAAATAAGGATTAATTGTTTCGTTGCTTTGGTGTGTGAAATTATTAGTATACCATTATGATCATGAGTGGTTAGGTACTTGGATTTGCAATCAGTCCCCAAGCAAAGCGCTCCAAGAAAGGCATGGCAAGACATAACAGGCACTGCGATTGGTTGAACCAAGCAAAGTCGCACGATGTGTGACATAGCAGCCAATCACATCGCGTATTTGTTCTATGTCTTGTCTTTCTTGACGCGCATGTTAGGGCTGCGGGAGGTTGTGGATCCCATACTTCATGTTAGTATTAAGTGTGCACTGACGGCTCTTTGTTCATACGGTGAAGTACAACATCGTGATGAAACCCGCACTACACAACGTTCGCACCCTATAACTGTTATGGGCTCAGCCCCTGTCACGTTGTTTAAATACTCTTAGTGAACCGTAGGTAAGCTTAACAAACGTCGTTGCCTACACCGCTTTGGGAATAAAAGGCGTGAAGTTTAAAGCAAAAGATTTCACAGGTAAGTGCAGACTTCACTTTTCCGTTCCTGTTTCTCTACTTCCCATAGTCATCGTCGGAAATTTTTGTGAAGTCGTGGCATTTCAAACATCCTTGTACGATAAAAATACTCATAACACAATATCACATCAATACTCTCTTAACAACAAAGCGATCTGTTGCAGTTTCACAAAGGGTTCACCTAGATCCGATTTTGTAACGCGCCGCCATCAATCAGCCCTGCGCAAGCGCACGCACATTTGTAAAACAATGCTAAGTGCGTTCGGCCACGCCCCAAACGTATTGTAGAGCCGGTGACACCACACGTAGCGTACTATAATCTGAATAGATAGAGAAGGTAGAAATCTCCATAGAAATGTATTTCTTTGAATTACTCAACTGTTCATTTGTTTACAGACATCGTAACAGTTCAGATTTGTTTCAGGACCAATGAAACGAACAAATATGTATGTATAGTAGCTCAGCTTAAATTGATAGTGATATAACTTTACAAAGCCACAGTTGTAATATCCAAGTTACCAAGAAGAAATGCAAGGCCAGTGAAACTTGATACATGTATTCTTATGAACCATTATTATGATGGGGCAACTGAGGATCAAAGTCGGTCTAGGCACGCAAATACTTCGTCATTCCTATGAATTGACGCAATGCTCTACATTACTGTACTGTTCTGGTAAGTGTTATGGGAATACTAGAATAGTAGGCATTGTTTCACGTTGGTATGTCTGATAAAAACAAATGACAGAAAAAGGAAATAAGTTATTTTCCGCGAGATTTAAAAAAAACGTTTAAGTTCAAATACTATTCTACTGCTTTTTTCTTAAAATACACAACGGCCAGTGTCATATTATAAATGCATGAAGTTCTTTTTTTCTTAATTTGTATTTAGCATGCTTATTCTTTTGGACCATACAACAGGTCATTCTATAAGGTTCTCTCCTACTATTCTACGTCTATCTATTATCTACGAGTTCTACGACCGACGTGGTATTGTATGTATGATCGATGCTGATTATTGACATTTTCTTATCAAATTAATTTAACCTATAACAAAGAAGTTTCCTGTTTTTGGTTGATATGAGGTTAATGACCTGCGTAACTGTATGTGACATAGCTTTGGCTCACGGTTATAGCCAGGTTCACTCCATTCCCGCGGGAATTTCGTAAAAGAGAATTAAAGTCAGGGAGCATGTATGTGACATTCTTACGATGAAAGAATTATTAATATCCGTCTAAAAGTTTTTCAGTTTATTCGTAACAACCAAACATTGCCTTAGCAAATTTATTGTATACCTATTTGCTAGAGCAGATGCCTCCTCAAACTTATTTTTTGTTATGTTATTTTCTTGTAATTCATAAAGATAATAGGTTCCTTTACTTTGAATAGTATAAACGCGGATCACATTCCTAGCGATTTCTTTTCTAATAATTATATTTAACTATTTAAAATTGCATTAGGGCCTCTATAATACATTCAATATTCCTAAGCTTCAAAGTGGATTCGGAACAATTATTATTGGGACTAATTATATTATTTATTTTCTATATTAAAACTTTGAGGTTAGGTTGTGATTCTAGCTTACACTAACAGATGTCGCTAACGCCGTATTTTGTTAGCTCCGCTATCAAGAAAGAAGCTTGGCAACAAAACAGCGCCAGAATTAAAGTTATATCTTTCTAGAAAGGCCACGGAGATAACACCCGTTATCATCCTTGGTTCCTCATTTAAACTAAGAAACCTTGCATATGCATAAAACATTATGTACCTACCGATACATTGTAGAAATCCTTGATAAGACAAATTAGTTTTAATATGTTATTCGTAATGAAGAGATGGTTTATAAGCACCGGATGAAAGTTTTTATTATTTTTATACGTTTTATCACAACCTAGTTGAAAACAAAGTAGATTCTCGCTGTCTGTTCTTATGTATGCTTATATCTTGAAAACAACGCGACGGATTTTAATGTTTAGATAGAGTGCTTAGAACGTTTATTATGTATAATACAGTAGAGAAACATTTTTTACTTAGTATCAGCATTTTTTAAATGCTTGTTTTTTACGATATATTATTTGTTAATTAACATACTTCTCTGTCTACAATCACTAAGATTCTATTTTCGGAGATTAAGTCATACAAAACCCCCACCTGCCTCCCTCCCCCACAGGCTGCAAGAAACCTAGGCATAAGTTCTCGACTCTACAAAAGTTCTGTACATTTGGTTCATGAGAAAAAAACTTAGAATAAGTTTTTGGGAAATCTGCCCACATAATTGGTAGAATAGAGGCGATATTCTCTTAGCACTTAGGCTCTCCTTCGACAAACGCCTTACCCTTAATGGGATAATAGCTCTAACTCATTTGTATGTGTATCCATATTCCAAGTTATCTGACGGTAGGAAATTTTATTGTACTGCAAAATGTGTCTTTGTATACCACTGTATGCATTGTTCCATTGTTGTTACATACATACTTCTGTTTGCTATGTTTTTGCTGACTTTACATGATACAATTTCGGTTGGATCAAAATCTGCAATGATTATGCTGACTCTACATGCACGAGTAACCTTCGTGGTGCGGATATCAATGTACCTATTTATTTTTGGCAACCTAATTCACTTATCTTTAACAGTTTAATTAGGTAGATAGGTACTTTATACTTATTGTTCCCACAGTTTAATAATTATCTTATCGGAGCAAATTAAAAGATTGAAAGCAATGGAATATTCCTGTTCGCAGCGGTAAGGGCAGAGTTCACATTACTTAGGTATTGTATTAAGTTATTAATGAGACCCCCTCAGAATGTTTTCTTTTTTTTATATCTACGCATATAGTAACAGAGGAAAACAAACAAGGGGTACTGATAAACATATATTATTTATAGAACTTTCGTCATAAATAAGTGATAAATAAAGTAGTGGTCGTCGTAAAATAAATATACTGTTTGTTAATTAAGAAACATGTTTACCATCAATATTTATGTTTGTAGATATTTATTCTTGTCTGTCTGTAACACAAGGATTACATTGCAGGGTACATAGATCGCTTGTAACGCTGGAATCTGTGCATAGAAACGCATTATCAGACGGCTAATCTTTTAACACATTCCTGGACAGTAAATATATATTCATTAGAAGTTTAATTGTAACCGCTACGCGTTTATTTTCCGGAAATAAATGGTTTAAGTGGCAGTAGGTAGGTGTGAAAACATTTAGGGTCTTACTAATAATGGCGGAATTGCTATTTCGAAGATACACAAAGCTCAACTTAACTTGTCAGTTATGTCAAATACGGAATAACCAGTTCTTGTAGAACTATAATAGCCGTTGTATAAATGATAACGCGTTTATTGGTAAGGGGGTATATAATTAAGTTGTTTAATTGATGAAGACTCTCTCGTAAATATTATCGCTAGAGGAGGAGATTTAAATACTGTAGATAATCTAGCGAAAATCTACGAGAACATAACAGGTACTAACGTCGAAATATGTGAGAAAGGTGTTTGTACCAAGTGTAATCATCTTTCCAAAATCATGTTCATCTACCTCATTACTGATTCTGAACGTGAGTTTAAGTATGTATTCATTCAATTAAATACTTGCAATTTGTCAATACCAACTTTGCCGCAATAAAAACGAAGGGTCATTACAATAAATTATTCATTAACAACACTAATCCAATATGTCTACGTTCATCATACATAAGTCATGTCCTCAACTCGCATCGCATTATGCAAAACGTATTTTACCTCTCAATTTGAAAACCGCGTAGGTTCTGGTGTACATTATTGATTATGCGGGTCTTACATATTCCTAATAACAATTGCAGTGTAGGTACACCTTTTTATCCAACTTCGAAAAATGAGGATAACATATTCTCAATTATTTTGTTTGAAAGCTAGTGCTTCCCGTTTGATTCCGTTTGAATTTGGTTCAGTTTCGACAATGGTGTCCTTGAGAAAACCACAAAAGTTTTAAGATTGTAGTGATTCAAGTCGATCCTTTTTTATTTAAAATTATTCTCAAAACAGTACAGAAAAGAACAGGACTGTGTTCAGAATATCGATCCGCTCGTACTAGTAGAACCGTTTCACCAATCTTTTTGCTTCAAATGTATGTGTCAGGTTAAACAGATCATACTCAGACTGGTGTAACATCCGACAAGGTGTGAGATATGGCTGCGTGGCTTCACCGTGGCTATTCAACTTGTTTATGGACAGCAATCGAGACTTTTTTCATAGCAGACTTGGTCCTTAGTCTTAACTTCTAGTTATTGATCTACGAGTATTGGGACCAACAAAGCGACCTGGTCTATGAGCGTTACAAACTACCATTAATCTAATTGTACGATTCAACAAATTAATCGTCACGATAGTCTTGGCCCATCGTATTACGACTGCAATTGGAACATTGCGATTAGATGATATTAATGACGATCGATGTAGTACTGTTGTTGCCGACCGGCCGGGCCGTGTTTACAATTATAACATTTCGATAATTGTAACCGACACGTGCTCCTCAAACGGAAACATTGTTTTGGCGCGTGATAATTTCATTTATCTTCGCTTCAACGTGACTTTGTGTAGGTCTTATAAAAACTTGTAAGTCGAAACTATTTCGAAAGTCCGCTCAAACATAGATCTTTAATCCAAATCGTTTGTCTAGTCGTATTTGTGTAAAAGAGACAAACTATGCTCAAGTGCTAGAAAGCTGAAATTTTACACAGGGGTTCCTTTTATGATGTTTACGTGAGATAATAAAGGATTTTCCTAAATTCATCTGCTAAGGCGGTAAAAAGGGAGGTAGAAGTTTGTATGAGAATAACGTTAATTTTGCTTCTAAAAATTGGTGGTAGTATTTTTTTTAATAGAAAATAAAACTGAAACTGCGCGAATAAAATCGCGGGGTATCCATTAGTTTTTTTATATTACTCAATGATATTTTTTCTCCGAAGTACAGTCGCCGAGTCACGAGATGTCAAGGCACTATGTACATGAGATACTGTTATCTGACCTATAAGTACTTTAAAAAATACTTGAATCTGAAGGCCCATAGCAACATTCTTGACTCATTATTATGCTAATTATGGCCGAAGGGTCCGTGTGGTCCTAAATTTTTGTCCAGCCCCTTTTCGGGGCTACGGAGGTGAGTGTATATACACACATCAAAAGTGTCTAGGGATCAAGAACATTTTTAGCTCTAAAAACTCTAATTTATTTAAATCAAACCTAATCTTTTGGATTGGTCTCCTACCTAATTCCCCATACCTGTATCAATAACTTATCACCACACTTTGAATGAATTCAGTTTTTGTAAAATATTTTATTGATTGCAATCTTCTAAAATGTACTTGATCCCTAGACACTTTTGATGTGTGTATGTATGTATGTACTTTTAAAAATATTGTGATTTTGATGGTGATTTGTAATAAGAACTCAGCCTCATCACGTTTTAATTTGTTAAATAAAAAAAAACAGTTAGAAAACGTTAACAAACGTTTGCTTATGTACAATAGATAAAATAAATAAATACTATAGGAAACATTTAATAATTGTCGGTAATTTACTGTAAATAGTACAGAGTTATTTCCCGTAATAGTACATATTAATGAGATCTAAACCGGAAGTGTACCTAAAAATGAGTTCCTGAATAAAATGCTCATCAAATAGGTTATTCGGAAGCCAACTCATCTGCCACAGTACCACTGGAATAAAATTACTAGCGATTAATAGAGACAGAAATATTGAACAATTTGAAAAAGTTAAAGTTTAATCTTAATAATATAAACGCAAAGGTGTGTTGTTTGGATGGATACTTTTGTTACTCTTTCACGCGAAAAATACTGAACAGATTTTGTTGAGACTTAGCAATAGTATGGCTTATACATTTATTTAGTAATTCTCACAGGAGCGGGATAAACTTCTGATAACACCGCGAGGGTGCAGTTGGTACAGCAAAACAATACTCGTATTAATGTCGTTTCAATAAACCACGACAGTATCCCCAAATACTGCAACCACAAGGTGCGTGACCCCGCCTTTCTTTTGTCGTCATCCAGATTGACAGGTGTTTTGACAGCTCGTGACAAATGTCACCGCGCGACCTTGACATGCCAGTCATTGTAACAATGTTCTGCACGCATAGCGCGCGATTGATTTGCGTCAGTAATCAAGTACGTACGCAATCAGGTACCTACATAGTTGCTAACCGTATACAGAACCAATCGAAGTTTTTTCCTGACCTCTAATCTATTCTTAATGAAGATACTAGTTCAAACATAAGTCAGACACAGAGAGCGTTGCTGTCCGTTCTCTGGAGAGCTCACCTTATACGACCCCCATGACGAGAAAAGTTGGATTGGGACGGTGAAACATCGCATGGTTAGAACAAAAAGTACCCAATACGAAACATGCCGATTTTGTAATTTAAGTTTTGTATATTTTATGTTAAGGTTAAATTTCAGAAAAAGTAAGGTATACAGAAAAAGTAAAAGTCTTAAAAGGGGATTTCCAATTTTTTCCTGTACATAACAATTTTTTCCTCAATATTCTGTTAATATTTATGGTCCAATTGGCTGAACAAACAAACCGGCACTAAGTTTCCATTAATTAGATCATCGGCTTATACCTAAATACTACAATATCGCAGCTACATCCATGCTTAATGGAATGGAAAATTAGATTTCTAACGATATTACGCTCTGTCTAGGTTTTATAAGAAATATCTTGTGCTTGTAAAGGAGGGGAAATTGTACAGAAAAATGAACAAAATGATTTTATGAGGTTGATATTAGGACCTATTCCGTTATTGGCTAATGGACTCCACCCGATTTCTATCTAAGAAATATCACGGACAAGTTCGAACAAATTACAATATTTTTAAATAAGTATCCGATATAACTTTTTTAAATCTCGAGATGATAAATCATCGAAGTGTTACTATGAAAGAGGACTAACTACTGTAGAAACCGATAAAAAACGAATTTTACTATTTAGTTTCAGGAAGTAGCTAACACCTAAGACCTACGGGTCGTCATAAGGGAGAGCAGAGGTCAGGTGGGTTGTGAGAGGCCAGTAAAAATGGAAATAAACTTAAGTGTAAACTAACCATTACACGCTAACCGTTAAACGTCAATCGACGAGACGGTAACGAAAAACAGCAACAACGCTTACCTGAAAAAGAAAAAAAGACAAATGCTCATTAAAATTGTATGCAGCAAACAATTCATAGACATTTCAGTAATTAATCATACGTCTGTCAACGCAAGGATCTAAAGAATCTCAAATGATGACCTCAAAATGATGAATTACAAAATAGCACCTCGCTACTGGCGAGTCGCAAGAACCTGAAGGCCGTCTCGAAATTACCTAATAGTGCAATAATCACACAAATACTATATGACAGGTATTTCTGTCTCTTTTACTTTATTTGAAACTACCTTCGATTTATTGAATTACTGATATGCTCGTATAGTTCTTGAATATATACAGCGAGTAAATGGACACTGAGCAATGGTCTTAGAAACGTTATTGGGCTCGTTAATTTAAAAACAATTCCGCAACTTTCGGGAAACGCAAAAATTTTTTTGAACTCCTCACAAAATAGATAAATTTTTGCTTCGGGAGATGCCATTTTGTATGGGAACTAAAAAATTTATTTTAATTTCCCCACATTGTCGCCATAGTAGAGGTTATTCATATTGACGCGCCCAACAACGTTTCTAAGACCATTGCTCGGGGTTATTTTACACCCTTTATACTGATCACATGCTGATCTTTTATCAGTTGCCTGGCATGTCGTAGGAGCCGCCTTTGGGATTTGGAGTTTTTGGTTAAGTTTGTTTCTGGGAAAATGAGCGAAATGCTTCTATTGAAGCGGAACGATTAGCCGACCGAGCGAGCGCTGCTTATACTAAATCAATGGGTGGCCCAGTATTGCTTAACTCCGATGATCTTTTGAGATTGCCAGCAAAGAGCGCTTTAATGATGCTCCCAGACCACTTCTAGCATAAAGAATTGATGATAAAAGTTACTTAGTAAATTGTTTAGATAAATTCACGTCCTTAATAACTTTCACAGACAGGCATCATGTCACATCAACTTAGTAATGGCCAATAAGGGTTTACACAGAGGTTATTGCCCACCTTATAAGTGGAAAAAGAATTTTCCGTTTAGCAAAATAGGTGAGTCAATAGGCTACATGTGCAAGATCACGTAAGATTCACGAAGTGACAACGTGTATGCTTTATCATATCACTGAATAAGTACTTGTTTGTAGCCGCGGGTGGCGGACACGCTGCGATTTTTGCATGTCAGATCATACGATATTAATATACAGTACATTGGTGTTATCTGTAATTGCCTTTTGATAAGGAAGTCGGAGCTGGTATTATTTTATGGATATAATATATCACATAGAACAAAAAGGACCCAATACGAAACATACCGATTTTGTAATTTAAGTTTTGTATCTTTTATGTTAAGGTTCAATTTCATAAAATGACACATTTTGTTCTGTGTCATTTTTGTTCTAACTATGCGATATGTCATACTAAAATACTAGGTATGAGTAACCGCCTCGACTGTAGTACTTAAGCAGATTTAGAGGATTTTAGGCTTTTTAACAGTTGAACTGACCACTCTACGGTTCGCCTCAGTGGTAAGGAGATCGGAGAGCCGTCGTCGGGTTGGTAATGTTCACCCAAACCAAACTAATACTCAGAATAAAACAGAGTTGCCTCCCGCTGTCAGTACATATCAGTGGCATGCACACCATATTGGCACAGCATATTAGTATAATTAGTATAATAATAGAGTTGTTGCTAGATCTACTTTTGTCGTTTTTACTCACGACATAGGCTAATGATGGTCCTGTGTTTTTTGGGTGAATAGATAGGTAGGTTATATTTCGTTTCGTTCAAGTTACCTATACATAATATGTCTCAATCCTTGGGGATTACTGCCTACCTTGTCGTAAAAGCCAGTGCACGCCACATAGATGTATAGTTAAATTTTTGACTGATTTTGATAATGTGAGACAGAGAGATTCTTGAGAAATGATTATATGTATAATACATGCACAAAATAGCGGAGAAACAGTGTTGATAATGTATATTGGCGAAATAACGTTCCCCGGGCCAACAAGTTGTTAATAAAAAGCGGAGCCTAGATTATTCCGTGCAAGCTGGTTGAGTAACGAAGATAAACGCTAGGCAGATGATGCCAATATACTAAAAATGGATGTGTCATAGGCATCGCGGGTCATTGGACTTGCAATCGTAAAGTTATTGATTGGAGTCCGAAACGCAAAAATTAATCTGATTTTCAAATCCAGATTTACGTTACCAAAAGCTCTCTTTACTGGGAAGAAGTCCCTGCATATTATAAATATCTCTATAACCCCATAAATATAGTTAACTATATAATAAGTAATAATAGTACATTTTGTAACTTACAACACACACTGTTATGTCTTTGATGGAATATCTGATGAACGGAACAGTCAGACAATAAAAAAGTTTTTTTTAATGACAATTCGGCATGTTTGTATCGCATACTCAATATAGGTCATCATCATCATCATCATCAGCCCATACTTGTCCACTGCTGGACATAGGCCTCTCCAATTGCAC
>SJJU01008621.1:0-13326 GCA_012932125.1 Conopomorpha cramerella | reverse complement strand
TCATCAACACTTAGCCCACATGTTTAATTTTATACCATCCAAACAAGCTTACTACAAATATGTACCTGAAACTATCTTAGAAAACAATATCATAAAAATATACTGGGACAGGAGCATACTTACCGATAAAACTATCCATTTCAATAGACCAGATATTACAGTGCACCTTAAACATACCAAGACAGTTTACCTCATCGACATAGCTATACCTAACAGCCATAACGTGCAGAATACCATATCCACTAAAGTCGCTAAATACACCGAGCTAAAAGAAGAGTTGATACGCATGTGGAAAGTGACTAAAGTAAAAATCGTCCCAATAGTACTATCTACGACTGGCATCATACCTACACAGTTACACAAATCACTTGAAACACTTAATATCCCCAAGAACACATACCTAACACTACAAAAGGCAACACTACTTAATACTTGCAGGATCGTCAGAAAATTCCTACAGTCAGATGACGACGTTAGTTCTCATAACATCCGCACCCAAATAAACGACTCCGTAACATAATCCCTGTTGCTCACTTGGCTTAGGCCCGTGAACAACTGGAAATCCAGCCCTTTTGAGAGCTGTGAATTAAAAGAAAAAAAACAAATAATAATGAATATACTTTACTTGCAGACCATTGATCCATAGGTGTGTTAGTAAACTTATAAGTATGTTAGTATTATAATATAATTAAAATCTACTAATAAAATTAATATAAACATGTATTATATGTACAAAGCGGCATATGTAGCGATGCCCAGTGTCTTACAATGTGGCAATCTAGCCTCTGTGACACAGTCTGAAGGATACGGTTGGGACTGTCACGCATCCTACTCCTCAGAGACGCAGCCCTACTCCTCAATATGGCGTGAAAACCATTTATGCCATATTCAGCGAACATCCCCGAGGCGCTGCAGTATCGTGGCAGTCCCAACAGCATCCTTAGCCCGTTATTATATTGGACGCGTAGGGCGCTGATAGCCTTCTGCGTATAGTCGGCCCATAGACTGCATGTATAAAAAGTTTGGCAATATGCCTTAAAAAGTGTGATTTTTACACTGTTAGTGCAGCGAGCAAATCTACGGGCCACCATATTGCATCTGACCGCCAACGCCCTACGCTCCCTCTCTATATCCATATTATCTGAGAGGTCCTCCGCAACCCAGTGACCCAGGTACTTAAACTGTGATACTCTCTTTAGTGTAGAGCCACACAAGTTTATCTCGGGTACTATGTTGGTGTTTACTTCCCGTGTCTTGAAAACGAGGATCTCACTTTTCTTTGCATTGTACCTGAGCCCATGGGTCGCGGCATACCTCTCACAGACTGACACAAGCTTACGCAGTGCACTGATTGAGGGGCTCAACAGCACCATATCGTCGGCGTAACTAATGTTATTGATCATTTGGCCGTCAATCGAACAGCCGACTTTAGTACTGCTGAGCTCCCCAATCAGCTCATTCATGTAAAAATTAAATAGAGACCCGGACGTTAGGCCGCCCTGCCTCACTCCACACAGAAGGCTGTAATCATCTGAAGGGGCATTGCACCATCGAACTGAATTGACTTGATGGTCGTACCAGTAGTCAAGGGCACTAACAATCTCATTAGGTACATTTGTGTCTCTACGGAGCTTTGACCAAAGTGTTTTATAGGGCACCAAATCGAAAGCTTTCGACAGGTCCAGAAAGCAGGCATAAACTGGCGTTTTTCTGTCGGTATAGTACCTAACGGTTTGCTTGAGACACAATACAGCCGTTTCAGTGGATAGGCCAGGCCTAAAGCCAAATTGAGCGTCGTTTATCTTAATATGTTTATTTATGATTTTATCAAGCAAACCGTCAAGTACTTTGGCTGTAGTTGTAGCAAGCGAAATGGGCCTATAGTTGTTTTTACTGGACAAATCACCTGTTTTGTCCTTGACCACCGGCACCACCATGGTTCTCAAGCAATCACAAGGCAAATACGAGTGTCTTATGCATAGGTTATAGAACATAGCAAGCACTCTCGGCAAATGTATACCTGCATGCTGGAAGTGCTCGATGCTGAGACCATCGTGCCCTGGGGATTTGCCTCTTGTCATACCTTTTATTATGCCCGACACATCTTTGGCTGTAATATTAGTGATGACACACCGGCTCTCAGCATCCGGCACCTGCAGCATAGGCGGCCCCAACATGGACTCAGGCTTTTGCGGCAACAAGGGGTCTATTTTAAAATGATCTTTGAAAAGGTTCGCGATCTGTTGTGGCTCACAAAGCCCACCCACATTAAGGGGAACACCTGGACGACAGTTAAGTTTATTTGTCGCCTTCCAGAAATCTTTAAAACGCTTGGCGTCATGCCGAGTAGCCAGAGCGTCCATCCTAATTTGTTCCGCATTATTAATACACCACTTTAATTTTGACTTAAATTCACGTCTCGTTTCTTTCATTTTATCACAAATCGCCCCACTAGGAGGTCTCCCGTACCACAACCAGACATGGAAACGAAATCTTGCTTCTTTATGAGCTTCTGACACATGTTTGTTCCAGCCAAAAATGTATTTTTTCTTGTCGAAACTTGTCTTTGTACTATTTACTGCCGCATCAGTCAAGATTTCTACAATATTTTTATATAGGTCATCTATAGCTATCCAATGTTCACTATTAGTACACATATGATCACAGCATGCACTAAGCTCTGATGGGAAATCTAACAGTTTCAGCCTGTCATTACATATACTCCGATATAAAGCTATTTGTCCTGGGTCTCTTTCTCCCCACCAAACTCCTTGCTTACCATTGCTACATTTCAAATATTTACTACACTGTGGTTTAACATTGCCTATATTACATAAAATCTCTAAGGGGTAGTGGTCTGACCATGTACAGTCTAGATCTACGCTAACCCTTATAATAGACGACCATGCAGCTTCAGTGACCACGCAGTGGTCTAGCCAACTTGTGCTGCCATGAACTTCGCTTAGAAAGGTAAACGTTCCAGAGTTAACACCTAATTTTTCCATATCAGCACACTTCCAGTTTTGTTCCGAACAAAATCTTAACAGTTCTCCTCCAAACAGCTCTCCAGGATGGGCATTAAAGTCTCCCAATATATACACTGTTGGAACACCATTACTTTCAATCACGGCACTTATTTCACCGAGGCACTCTGTAAATTCTGTTAACTTGTCTGTAGAGTTCACCGGCATATATATAGAAAACACTAAAAAATCTCTGTCCCTGCTTGAAACTTTAATAGCAACTAGTCTATCACTGTTACAGTGTATAAAAGAGACGCTGTCAAACAAACTTTTACGCCAGAGCACTGCTACACCACCATATGGTCTACCTCGCAGGACTCCAGCTGTTGTATCCATTGCCGATTTGCTAAAATTACCGAATTCGTCATCAATACCTCCGAGGAAGGGTAGGTCATGAGGGAAAAGCCACGTTTCTTGTAGCGCTATTATGTCTGCCCGTTGACAAAGACATCTCACATAGTCTACGGATCTCATAACTGACTTACAGTTAAAACTGATCATTCTACATGTTTCTTGTTGGTTATTCGGATCGTGATTGGCCATTTTTAATGCTATTATTTTCTCGATCTAGTGTCTGTGACTGTACTTTATATTTAAAGTCTATGAATTTCCGGAAAGAAATCCCTTCGGGCCATAGGCTGTCATCCAGGAAAAACGAAAGCTTGTGTCGTGGAACATATATTTTGTACGCATCATACTCTTTTTCCCTTTTCATTTGTATTTTCACTAAGTCTACTTCAACTTGGGTCTTTCTCTTAATATATTCTAGAATATCATTAGTGGTGGCCGACTTGTCAACATTATTAATAAACAATGGTATTTTCACATCTGCGGCTCTAAATTTACATTCTGAGACTACTTTTGCACTTCCTTTCTTCCCGATAAATCTACTCTGATATTTCCTTTTCTGTACAGTTATCCAGTTATCTTCATTTTCTATGTTTATAATGTACGTACGTGGGGGTGGGTACCGATAGAAAAATGACACTATTACGAAAATCAAGAATTACACTTTATTCAGGCACTATAATTACACAAACTAATTACAATCGTTAAACTAACACCGCTATAAACACTTTCACAATCACACAATCACTTGTTAACTCTCTTTAATTTTCTCTCTTGATGTTCACTGTATCGCTGTTTAGTTGAAACTGTCCGCCGACTCGATCGTCGCTCTTTATATACCACGGTACACAATCCAGAACATTCGAGTAGGTTCAGGTACATTCTCGGGTCGACTTCTAATAATAATAATTAAATACCTAACCGTCGCGTCGGCCAGCTCGCGTGTTTATACCTACTCCAACAGTAGGTAAGTAGATTTATACCTACTTGCGAGTCGCGTCGACGGCTCGCGTGTTTATACCTACACCCAACAGTAGGTAAGTAGGTGTATTCCTACTTGTGGTGAGGTAAGTACTTGTGGCTTCCGAAATATACCACACTTTTCTCGATCTTTCGAGATCATTCTACTACATTCTGACGCATATAGGCACTGTGTAGTGGTTTGTATGCGTCGCCTTGGATACTGGAATGTCCTTTAGGACTCTCGAATGTTCGACGTACCTCTACGGCATTCTAGCCGTTGTTTCTCGACCCCGGGGCGTAACACTACCCCCTTCTAAAACGTGCGCGTCTCGAGCATGATTATCTCCATAGTATCGGGCCAGCCGGTCGATGTGCACAACCTTGCATGGGCTTCGGTGGGTTCTCTGTATCCGATACGTGACGTCGTTAATCCTGGTCACTACCTTATATGGTCCTTCCCAACGACGATGTAGCGAGTCAAGCAACCACACTAGGGAACCCTCATCGAACCGCGATTTATTAACTCTCCAGTCATGTTGCTGCCTCATCGTGTTGCTTTTCCATGGTCCATTACAACGAATGCCACTGCGTATTTCCTCCAACCCATTGCGTTTATCTCCAACGCTATCTGTAACGGGACGCCTGTTTACCAAGTCCCCCGACATGCGCAGCTTCCTCCCAAGGTTGGTACTATCGACATTTCCATGAGTCTTCTTCCTCTTTGGACAACTGGACCGCAAATGCCCGCGTTCACCACACTGATAACAACGCGGTACATACTCGCGGTCACGGAAAGGCACTTCACTCGCACAAACCTTTTTCACTGAAAGTGGCTTCGAGTCACGACGTACGGCCTCCACCTCCAATGCATGAGCTACTGCATCCTTCAAACTTCCATGATGCCCCAATCGAACAGCAGCTCTTACTTCCATATCACGAATACCATCGATGAAAGCTTGAAGTAGCATGCTGTCTACCATAGAGGCGGATGCCGACTCGTACGCCTTTCTCACCAATTTCTCTATGTCCAAGGCCCACTTCTGCAGAGACTCGTTCCGGCCCTGGCTGCGATCCTTCAGCTGTGCTCTGAAAACGTACTCCAAATGTCGGTCTCCATAGCGAGTCTCTAGCGCCTCAAGTAGGCGGCCATATGTCCTCTCATCACCTAAGACTTCCAGTACAGCGAGAGCTTCGTCTCGTAGAGCCAGTGTGAGTGCTGTCTTCGCCTCCTCTTCACTCCATCCATTGGCCTGACAGACAGACTCGAACTGCAACTTGTACGCATTCCACGAGGAAGTACCGTCAAACGGAGGTACCTTGAAGTTCCCACATGCCGGTACAGAGACCTCGGACCTGCTGGTTCCGGCAGCCATCTTAACCTCCAATTTCCGTAAACGGTTCTCAAAGCCCTCCCCCTTCTCATTGATGCCATGTAGACGATTCTCGAATTTGATGTCCATATCGGCTAGTTTCCCTTGTATTTCCGTTATCTCAATTTTCCATTCTGCAATGGCCTCTCGCACTTCACGGAGCATGCACGACTGTTCCTCCTGTCGATTGCACAATTTCTTGTATTGTCTCTCCTGGGCTTCCCGGGCTTCCTGCTGGGCCTTGGCTTGTCTCTCCTGGGCTTCCCGGCTCTCATTAAGGGCTCGAGATTGTTCCTTCAACAAAATCAGGATAGTGTTGAGGTCAATCTCGGCCTTCGGTCTTGGTGACGATGCCGGTGCAGTGAAAGTAGATGGACCAGCCACGGCTGCCGTAGAGTCCTCCGCTGCACGTTGGCTCCGGGTCTGGACGCCCTCCGTTTCTTGATCTCGTGGAGTGATCGGCATTTTCTATCCCACTTCTGACACCAAATGTTACGTACGTGGGGGGTGGGTACCGATAGAAAAATGACACTGTTACGAAAATCAAGAAATACACTTTATTCCGGCACTGTAATTACACAAACTAATTACAATCGTTAAATTAAAACCGCTAATAAACAATTTCACAATCACACAATCACTTGTTAACTCTCCTTAATTTTCTCTCTTGAAGTTCACTGTATCGCTGTTTAGTTGAAACTGTCCCGCCGACTCGATCGTCGCTCTTTATATACCACGGTACACAATCCAGAACATTCGAGTAGGTTCAAGTACATTCTCGAGTCGACTTCTAATAATAATAATTAAATACCTAACCGTCGCGGCGGCCGGCTCGCGTGTTTATACCTACACCCAACAGTAGGTAAGTAGGTGTATACCTACTTGTGGTGAGGTAAGTACTTGTGGATTCCGAAATATACCACACTTTTCTCGATCTTTCGAGATCCTTCTACTACATTCTGACGCATATAGGCACTGTGTAGTGGTTTGTATGCGTCGACTTGGATACTGGAATGTCCTTTTAGGCCTCTCGAATGTTCGACGTACCTCTACGGCATTCTAGCCGTTGTTTCTCGACCCCGGGGCGTAACACTATCATCTGCATTAGTGCGTCAAAACACGTCTTCTGGCAACCAGATGAAGTCGGAAATGGGCGTGGCCTAACCGATGACTTATAGTTGTCTTTACTCCCATCAAGGGCACTCATTATGCTTGAATTAGGATATGTTGCCAGTTATGCGGTGTCTGGTTATAATATGGTATATGGCCCATATTATACCTGCAGTAGAGATGTGAAGTTACCCTCATAGTATTTGAATGCTCTTATGAAAGTGACCTAAAGATCACGAGTGCGATCTTATCACATTTATATAAAACAATCATTTTTGATAACATAAAACTAATTCAATATTTATAATTTGCTAAAGTTCCTAAACTGGTTAATTCATATCTCTACATAGACAAGACATAAAATAATACTTAATTTCTATTTACTTAACACTGTACTTGATATTTTATTATTTTTCACTAGGACTATCACATTATATCTAAAAGCAAACAAGGCTCACATATAAGTTACGTCTTAGCTTAGTCTTATCATTGCCTTGCCAGCTGAACGGGCCCCGTACCATGAGATCTTGTAGTAATATTGTTCAGCCTGTGCGACAGTGACAGTGTTATACTACTCTGTAGCGCTGTCCTTATCACACAGCGAAAACAATAATACCTCATGGTACGGCAGTGGCGTGCACTGGTTTTTACGACAACGTAGGCAGTAATCCCCAAGGATTGACATTGACACCTATGTATAGGTAACTTGTCATTACGAAACACAGGTACCCTACCTATCTACTCACCCACAAAACACGGGACTTTCATTAGCCTGTGTCGTGAGTACAACAAAAAGTATCTAGCAATAACTGTATTATTAGGTCGGGTAACCAAAATACTAAGGTAGGCAGAGTGTTTTTGCCTATATGGTGTGCACGCCACTGTGGTACGGGGGCAGGTCCTAAAATATCTCACCACAACGCAGCTTAACACCAGACAGGATGGTCGATGATTACCATCATCAGTCATATGACGTCCACTGCGGGGCGAGGGCCTCCCCCAATAATTTCCATCATTTGGGAGTAAATGATAATATTCGCCACGCTTGGCAGACGGGTTAGCGACGGGAGTGGTGTTGTAGGTTAACTCACAGAGAAAGATGCTGCCCGTCCTCTGGAGAGTTCCCTCGGTGTTGTCTTACGACCCCCATAGTGGGAAATTTTGGGCTGGGGTAGTGACACATGTATTTCAAGTCACCACACGCCTAAGGTCGATCACACTTGCTTATCTGCAATAAAAAACCACTGAATGTACATCATCATCATCATCAGCCCATACTTGTCCACTGCTGGACATAGGCCTCTCCAATTGCACGCCACTGTGATCTGTTTTCGGCTTCTCGCATCCAGATGATATACGCAAGATGGCTGGCTGGCAGAAGCTGGATGCGAGAAGCCGAATGTACACAGGAGAGGAAAAATTCCGGATCACACATAATTCTCTGTACCAAACACATCTAAATATCTGACAACCGAGGTGAGCTAGTTGAGTAAAGTCGTAAACTATATATTGTACTCAATATTACTACTTACAAACGTGAACTTCATTATATATAATTTATTGAAGTTTTATGTATCACCCATACATTTTTGCTCACGTGTGTCTTAGCGTTTCCTGCGATACAGTTTTTCACGATGTTCGCGCCATGTTTTTTTTTATTTGAATACAATCGGATAGTTGTGGTTCGATTAATAGGTCTATTTTTAGAGCTAAAACATTGTGGTGAAACCAGCATAGCCTACAGAGCATAGGCTATGCTGGTTTCACCTTATAAAGGCTATCGCCAAACCACCTATTGCGTTACTAGACAACGTTTATTTTTTATAAGCGATAGTTTAAATTAAAAAATGGCTGCTGATCCACTACTTTAAAATAATCGTGTTAACAAGTTCATCACTTAATAAATAAATAATCGTGTATGTTGATATGAAATAGTTTTTTTAGTAATATTATTATTTAGGTAGTTGAATAATAAAATTCCAAAACTAATTGACGTGAGAATTTATACTCGTAACGCGAATGCACTCATTGTCTGATTCCCACGAAGTTCAATATTTATTAGATAACACAATAAAGACACGCATTTTCGTTTTCAGTAAAGAATCCCTCATGGACACCTCGTAGCCATGGGTACAAAAGAAACAGAGGAGTAACTGGGCGTTACTTGTTACATTTGGTACTACACGATGATTTTATGGCTGGTATTCAGTCATAGGAAGTAGTCGATCTAAGTCTCAGAACTGTCAAAATGCATTGTAATCTCAGTCTTAGAAACGAATTCGTAGGTATTCACAGTTGAGGAACAGCATCCTCAGAATTGGTCATGTTTGAGTTGAGACGTGAGCCTCGAAATCGGATTCTCGAGCCGATCTCAACGTAGGTTCGAGACTATTTTACTCTGTGGCAAAAAGTCTTTAATTGTCTTCTTGATCTGTAGTGTGTGTGATTGAAGAGCTGGCAGTAATGGATAAATGATTATCAGTCATATTATGAATTTGTAGATTATTAATATATTTTTTTTATTGAGACTGTTTCTCAACTGTGAATACAAATTCTTTGTTGAGACTGAGATTACAATGTACTTTAACAGTTCTCAGACTTGGTCGACTACTTCTTGCGACTCTGAATATCTGCCAAAGTATAGATGCACTTGCTGAACGCTTTTCTTAGTATACTTTTTTAGGTATTTAAAATAATTTTAAAGAAATAAGAACCGACTTCACCCAGTCCCTACTAGTCGCTACTACGATTTTATAAACTTCCCCTCGATTTATCTGGTCTGCCCTTACCAAATTCCGATGTCCTAATCATGACACCACGTATAAAATATCTTCTATCCAACAAAAAATAATCATCAAAATTGGTTCAAAAACTACGAAGATATCAGCGAAGCTCCTTTTCTGAAGTCACAAAAAATCATCATTATTTTTTTTAATTGGTTAAACTAGTACCTATCATAGTGTTGAAGGCATGTATTTTTTTAAATGTGAATAAACAACTACGCATGTCCCATTACAAAATCGTGTAATTTCACCATTGTGGTAAGCGCCTCAGAGAACCATCTTGTAACTTCATCGGCCCTCAAAAATGCAAAAAGTACACACCATAATTTGGAAGCGTCGGAAATATTTCATTAACAATGTCATGGAGTTTTACTAGCATACATTTCAAAAGGACGTCGATCATCCGACCTACTCACGCGTAAGTAATTACGACTTACCATGGAAAAATGTTGTGAAAACTGAATGAGACTGTCCTTCGCCACGCTCCTGTGGAACTCGGATATAAAACACTCAAACATTACACCTGACTTCAATAACCTGACCTATAATACAGAAGAAACTACTCCCTCTGATAGTTCCTTCAAAATTATAATCGTTTTGCTTTACGTGTCCGCAAAGGACACTTGTTAAGTATAGAAACATAGAATTATGACCTGTGAGGGTAAGAGCAATGTATCGAGCCTAAGGTCATATTAGTATACACTCATTATAGGTATCACAGACAACCTTTTTGTCCAATTAAATCAATCATAACCGCCTAGTAGGTATGTCGCAGACACGGAAAATTGTTTCAGCAAAAAAAAATCAATTTTCAGAGTCAGCCGGCTGATTGAAGCTAGTTAACGCAATAATTGAGCTAAGTGAAAAACAACAAACAGAAACAATAGGAACTAAGATGGTAAATAAGAGGTAGCGTGTCTATCGATAAATCGATTTGTTGACAGATGTAATATAGAGAGAACGAGTAATAGTGATAGTGATTGCAGGATTTCTTTTTTTTCTACCGTTATAATGGATCATCATTATTTGTACATTTAAATAGATAGGCTATTTATATGATAATTTAGGGTAGTTAAAGGACTGCTTAAGGAAAGTCGCATTATTTTTTGTATACCAAAACCGCAATATTGATAACAGTAGTGTGAGGTAATTTATCTAAAAATGTGCGTTCTGAAGTAATAAATTAGGTACGAATACACCACGTATTTTTATATTAACTAAATTAAACTGGACCTGTGGATTTAGTAAAAAAACTGGATTTTTAATTATAAATTATTAATGCTTTGAAAGGAAAGTTTCGGGAGGAAACCCGCATACTGAAAGGCATTTAAGTTCGATGGGCTCATCAATTAACCACCTGTTTACCATTCAAATGCCCACTGCAACCATAACAAATAACTTGCCATATTACGAAAGCATTAATCTCAGTATAATGTGCCCGAAAGGTTGATGACGTCCACTTGTCTGACACGCTCTTTTAGAAGAGGTTACAAATAGATAAGCCACAAATAGCCTACATTTGGTTTAGAACACTCACAACTCGGGTCACTCGTAGAAATAACCATATCGATCGCTTCACCTTTAAATTATTGTTATTAAATATTGACCTTAAACTCCGACGTTTTATTGATTCTTTAATCAGCTTTATTGCTACAACACGCAGAGTCGAAAGTTGTTTGTTTGGTGGGCATTTTTTTTTTCTCACAAATTACATAACGTTGGGAAATTATCCGAAACTGAGCGCATTGCTCCATCACATTATTTGGCCACTGAACCGATTTACTAAACGTATTGAACATAACTGTTTTCTTATTTTATTTTTTTCGGAAAATAATTTTAATTTTACTATTCACGGAGCGAGTATTTGAATTATTTATTTTCAGTACCTACGTATCTATGTAAGTAATTCCACTGCTGGAAGACAATGTTTTCCATGATAATTTGGGGGGAAATGCAAATAATTGCAACGCTTGGCAGGCGGGTTAGCGATCGCAGTGGTGTTGTGGCTTAACTCACAGAAAGCGCTGCTGCCTGTCTTTTGGAGAGTTCCCTCTGTCGCCTCGCCACGATTCCCACGACGGGAAATGTTGGTCCAGGGTGGTGACACATGTATTCTATTCACGGTAACCACATGACTAACTATATAAAAAAATAAAATAAAAAATAAATACACTTCACGCCTTTAATCCCAAAGAGGGGTAGGCAGAGGCACTTGCTAAAGCAAAGTACCCACGGTTCACCAAGCGTATTTAACCCAACGTGACAGGGGGTGAGCCCATCGCCGTTATAGGTTCCACACACCTTGTGGTGTGCGGGTTTCATCACGATGTTGTCCTTCACCGTACGAGCGTTGCGTTGCGTACATAGGCTAACTATATAAAATAAAAAAATACTTATCAGAATTAATTCATTCAGGATTGACAGTCGGCTATCGATAGACTTTCGATAGTTAAAGCAAAACCGGAATAATCGATCCATGATCAATCGATGAATCGACAATATCGATATCGATAGGGTATCGTTTCCTTCTATCGATACGATTAATTATTCCCACGCCAACTAAGAGTAGTAAAACTACACCCTTTCAGTACCCAACGATTTCCTAAAGATTTTCCTTCGTCGTAAAAATAAACATAGATTGTAAAATAACTTCAAGATTTCCCTTTCAGTACCAACCGAGCAAACGATAATTCACTTCCTTTCGTTTGTGTTTTTTTTTCTAGTGAACTTACCATAACTCGGCTAGTAATAATACACGGACGGAAAGTAAAAAAAATAACACTTTCGTCGTCACTAAATTACTTGAGTAACGCAAAGTGGCCTCCTAATTCTGCTAAAGATTTTTTTAAATCTACTAAAGGTTTACGGTATGGAATTTAAACGTACGCTCAGTATTAAATACTGCTAGTTGGTACGCTTGTTCATAATTTTCCTGTTCTTTTTTGTTGTTGTTATTTTTTTTTTTATAAATTGTACAACTCCTTTATAATTTTTAAAATAGGATGCCTGGAAGAAATCGCTCTGAGCGATAAGGTAGTAAAAATATAGTAGAATCGGCCCCAACATTGATCGCGTGACCATTGTGCTAGGTCTTAATAACGTTACAATATTTACTTTAATTGAGCCGGAAAATATATCAACAACCTTACTTAGAAAGGGTCACCTTACAGTGGTTATGTAGAAATGTTTTGTGTAGTACTTACGGACACGGTCGCAATGACTGAATCAACTTAGAACTGTCAAGAAAGTATGTATTTCTTTTTTGTATGCAACGAACGACCTTTGTAAGGAAAAGTTAGTTTACTGCGTACCTTTTCCTGCACAAAACTGACAATAGTTATTCCCTCACAAAAGCCAATTAATTTTTAGACAACGCGGGGAAATGCAAAAAAAAATATCCCCATACAAAATGGCCAAATTTTCGAAAGATGACATTATGTATGGGGATTTAATTTTTTTTTTCATTTCTCCACATTGTCGCCATAGAAAAAAATATATGAACATTTTTTTAACGAGACCAACATCGTTTCTATGACCATTTGCGCGGGGTCCTATTACACGCAGTACAGTTAGCTATCACTTGTGGTACTATTTACCAACTACATACCTATTTGTTGAGACGTAATTTTTAAGCTACTTCAAAAAATAAGTGTAATGTAATAAGTGTATTAAGTGCTTTTTCATGTTTAAACGTGGATAACTTCGTCATTTTGATGATTCTTTTTTTTT
>SJJU01008620.1:0-12521 GCA_012932125.1 Conopomorpha cramerella | reverse complement strand
CCCCCCCCCCCCTTAGTGGCCGGCTTCATTCGTTTGTCACGTAGACGTGCCTCATTTTATCAGTTTGTGTCTGCCGTGTGTGACGAGAATACATTTTTTGTGTGTTTATTACTTTATAATCTACAAGTGAAGTCGAAGTGTTTATAACATTGGTAGGCAAGGTTCCCTACCGTTTGCACTAATTAACTCTTAACTTAACTTAAGGGTGGCATACACCTATCTATGTAAAAACAGACCGGGACTTAAAACGTTCTGTGTAATGTTTCAGAGCGTCTACTGTAAATAATGACTCTGAAAATATATGTGGTGGCTGGAGGACCCCCCTCGGTGTCGGTGCGGCAGACACTCTCGGCGTTGGATGTCAAAGCCGACCTAGTCGACGTCAATTTTGACATTGCTGAACACATGACAGAAGAATTCGCAAAGGTAATATGCTACGATGTAATGTAATACTACTACTAACACTTAATAAAGACTGTCCATCACACGCGGTCTGCGCAAATAAAAAGTAAAAGTGAAGCTTTTATATTACAAAAATAAACTTTTACTATCAACTTATAACAGTATGACACATAAAAATAGTTACCTATTTAAAACTCGTCGTAAAAACATTTATTCTGTGATGTAGTAAAAACTAAAAAAATGGTATTAAACTGTAGGTATGTTCTATAATAATTGAATTTTAGTACATAGATTGGAGTCTATTTTGGATCCTGTACTTAGGTACTTTGATGCTACGGACAACAGCGCTAAAACGTATGTGTTCTAATGCCACTGTTGTCACATTGCAGATGAATCCCCAGAAAGAGATCCCGGTGCTGGAGGACGACGGTTTCTACCTGAGTGAGAGCAACGCCATCCTACAGTACCTGTGCGACAAATACAAGCCAGAGTCTCCACTCTATCCTGCTGATCCTAAAGCTCGGTAATTATCCATATTACATTGCATGTCAATTTATAAATAAGACCATGCTATTTTCTCATACGGATGTGTAACTTAAAGTTAGAACAGCCTTAGTGCACTGTTAGTAAAGGTCTCAAAAGTTGGTCAAATGCACACTAAATCTAAGTATATATATAAAACAAAGACGGCTTTGTTACAACACTTATAACTCAAGAACGATTCAACCGATTAGGAAGAAAATTGGTGGGGACGTCGCTTAGAACCAGGAGAATAACATAGGATGCTTTTAATCCCGTTCCTGTGGGACTTAGTGCAGTGTAGAGGGTGCTATAGTTTGTATGACATAGTGAAACTACGCGAATGAAATCGCGGGGCGTCCACTAGTACATCATAAAAAAACATACATTCACGCCTTTTAATCCTAAAGAGGGGTAGGCAGAGGCAAGTGCTAAAACAAAATGCCCACGGTTCACCAAGCGTATTTATCCCAACATGACAGCGGGTGAGCCCATCGCCGTTATAGGGTTCACACACCTTGTGGTGTGCGGGTTTCATCACAATGTTGTCTTCACCGTACAAGAGTTGCGTAGGTACATGGGCTGTGAAAAAGAGTCCTATTGGTACACGTCCTGTAGCCGGACTCAAACCCGTGACCTCTCGGTTACAAGTCAAGGATCTGACCAATTGGACCACAGACGCTCTAAAATGTTACGTAATGTAAACGTTGAAACACTTACAGTGCCATCGTGAACAGCCGCCTGTGCTTCAATCTGTCTATTTACTACCGCTACATATCAGCCTATGCCGTAAGTAAACTTTAATAAGTATTTTTGTTTTCTCTGTCTTCTAAAGCACACGACGTGCAATTTCGTTTGCGATGTTTGTATAGTCCATAATAATGTCCATCAGATTTTTTTACATAAAATAGATTACAGGTACCGAACCTGAAAAAAATCCTTTGTTCGGTTAAGAACAGATTGTGTTAACGACAGATTCTGTTCTAGTCAGATTATTTTCAAGACAGAGACGGTTTACGACAGATTTTGTACAGGCAAGTTCGTAATTAGGTAGATACTTTTATCTGGGGACACGGTAGTACCCCCGCCAAGTCGAGCGCAAAGCAAACACTGCCGTACCATCCTTTACTGGAACCATTTCGCCGCATTTTCAGGCCCCTATTTGAGAACCTCTGGATAAGACCAAAACGCAGAAATGTTCATCGTCCAATAAGCTATGGTAACATATTTAAAATCCAAAATTTCAAGTCTGTGGGACTTTAGTTCCGAAGTTAAGCGAAAGCAAAGTTTCGCATTTATAACACACAGATCTGGAGTACCTGGTGACCCTGATTAGAGAACACAACAGCCCAACCAAACTAGGTATAAAAAAAATCGACATACCGCCTTTACAAAAAATGTGTTAAATAAGATAAGGTTTCTACAAAAAGAAGTGAAATCCCACCAAAAACATTCTGCACTAGCCAAGTCTCGGTGGAGCTGCTTGCTCAACTCTAAAAAGTAATTAAATGCAGCTCAACTCTAAAAAGTAATTAAATCTAGACAAAATCATGCCAAGTTTAAGGTTCCTTACCTACTGCGATTTCTTAATTATTGTAGTGAGTGTTGTGTGATTTGGCCGTTGAAGGGTACTCAAGGGCACAGAACCAGGTGCTCCGTGACAATATTATACCAATCTGTCGCCAGAACCGCTACCTATTGACAATGAAAAATTGCCAATTGGACAACGTTGATTGAATATCAAGTGGAAATTAAGGCTTGATACTGGTTTTGTACCCTTGTAGTACCCTTAAACTGCCATAGACTTAAGAAAGTATGTGTACAGAATACGATTTTCTTATGCGATCTGCCTAAGATGCGATGCGATACGGTCGTATGGTAAAATGATCAATCTCCAAAAAATCGATCCTTATATTATCATCTTTCTTCGAATATTTAGTTTAAGTTCAACTTCAGTTCATCGTCGACAAAATAATTAACTACTTAGTTAAAGGTACGTGTCTAGGCGCACCATGATTATGCAATGCAATGGTACCAGATTAAGGAATTGGCACATAGTGACGTGTACTTTTTTGACAGGAGAAGCTACATATACAACACAATTTATCTTTTCAATGTAAATGTCTACAGTTTCCATTGAAGGTCGCTTTCTCGTTGAAAATTAATAAATTCAGGGTCAAATGTTAAAAGTATCTGGATTACACTTGGGTACGCCATGTTTTTCACGTGATTACGTGTTTCATAGCCACATCCACACAATCTGCACCTTTTCGCAGAACAAAATAAATCACTGAATATTACTTAGTATTGTGCAATATGTGTTCCGTAGGTATGAGGATATTGTACCTACAACTGTGATCGGATTTTTTATAACTGATTCTCCCCTTGATCTCTCTTGCCAACAAAGCAATAATTGTACCATATGCACAAGTTAATCAAGCTTTTAATAAAACGTGTTTCAGACCAATTAAAACTAAGTATTAATAAAAAAAAATTGTTGGCGGAACGAAGTTCGCCGGATCTGCTAGTAGTGAATAAAAATTATTGCTGTAATCCCACGAAGAATGCAATTCGATAAGACTTGCGATAAGACCAGCTAGCAATTAAGAAACATACATACATACATACACTTCACGCCTGTCTCCCAGAGGAGTAGGCAGAGACTACAGATTTTTTTTTTTTAATCACTATGTACAAGCGTTTGACCACCATCCTGACCACCAGATCTCCATTTGTCACGGTCCTGACATACCCCTTTCGCTTCATCTACATTCATACACCTTTTTCACGCCACCTTCGGCCAGGACATCACCAATCTGGTCAATATAATATGTCCTTCTGTGGCGACCTCTACTCACCCGGCCCATTACATATATAGGTACCTACTTATAATAAATCTGTAGAGAGGTCAATTCTGTACATTAAATATATTAAAAAAATAACTATCAGGGAGTGATTAGTGATCGATACTGATGCCAAAAATGCAATCTATAAAATGTTTGTCTGTCTTCCTTATAGAAACAAAAATTACTCGACCGATTTTGACGAAACTTGGTACAATTATTCTTCATACTCCCGGGCAGGTTATAGGATACTTTTCATCACACTACAATCAATAGGAGCAGAGTAGTGAAGGGAAAATTTGCGAAAACGGGAGAAGTTATTCCATTTTTTAAGCTTCCGTCGCGTGTGCAGCCTTAATGGTTAACGTTACATAGAAATCATGTATGACGGAAATTTTCTATATAAAATTGTCTAAAATATATTCCTCAACAGCAATGTCTATCTTTTATGGTTGACTCACAATAACACGTGTAACTCCTGATAGCTTAGCAGTTCGGAGAATTCTGATTATACTTGTTTACTCTTACGTTTATAATACTCTCACTCATCACTAATTTAAAAAAGTTCCACATATAAACCTTCCTCTAGAATCACTCTATCTACTAAAGAAAACTGCATTCAATTCCGTTTCGTAGTTTTAAAAATCTAAGCATAAATAGGGACAGACAGCGGGAGGCGACTTTGTTTTATCTAAATATATATAAAAGGAGAAACAGCCCAAACGGCTAAAGTTAGGCACTTGAAATTTCAACGAACGTAGCTTAGGTACCATAGGGGTGCACTAAGAAAGGAATTCCAGAAATTCCCACGGGAACAGGAAAATAATTTTGTATGAAAAATCTAAACCGCTCAAATTAGACCCTGAAATAGCGATTTTATAGTAGATTTTTCTCGATTTTCCAGTCTCATAAGAATGATACGCGCGGTCGCTTATGTTCTACGATTTATTAACAAATGTAAAAAACAAATACTTTTATCATCTCATCTCACTGCCAATGAATTGGAAAAGTCATTAAATTTAATTGTTAAACAGTCACAAATACAGTCCTTTCCACAAGAGTATAAATTATTAACACAAAATAAAAAACTTAATTCTAAAAATCAGCTTAATAAATATAATATTTTTCTAGATGAAAATCAATTAGTGCGAGTGGGTGGTCGACTAGATAATGCTGATTTTGATTTTGAGAAAAAACATCCGTTATTATTAAAGTCCACTAATATATTTACACAATTACTGTTTGCTTATGAACACAAGCGACATCTTCATGCTGGCCCTCAGCTACTGTTAGCCTCTATTAAAGATAGGTACTGGCCCATCGGTGGTAGGAATCTTGCAAAGAAGTGTTACCATCAGTGTGTCCGGTGTAACCGCATGAGAGGTAAAACATTAACTCCTCTCATGGGAAATCTACCTCGTGACCGGCTTCAGTCTGGTCTTTTTCCCTTTGAAAATTGTGGTGTGGATTACGCTGGGCCTATAATATCTGCTATGCAGGTACCACTAAACTCCGCGAATGAAATCGCGGGGCGTCCACTAGTCACCCATATAAATCTCTTTCGTCAATCGACTTTCATCCATTCTCTCCGTATGCCGAAACCACCGAAGCATGCCCTTTTCAATCTTGGTCACTACCTACATCTTCCTTCAAATCGTAACTTAAAAGTTACGACTACTATTCCTTATCCTGTCATTCAATGTCACGCCTTTCATACTCCGCAAGGACCGCATTTCTACGGCATTGACGCTACTTTGACCAACTTTCACTCCCGTACATTAAGGTAGGTGCCAGTACAGCGTCATGGACAGCCAATCTTGCCTTTCCATCACTTGTAAATAGAGAGTTAAGAAACATTTGATTTATCTTCAAGAATGGAAACACATGATATCACTTCGCGTCCATTGTCATAGAAATTGCAATGCAAAACCAAATATTTATCTACGTGTATTCGAATTTTTAGAACTCATCTGCCAAGTTAACGAATTACTGTGTTTGTGTATTACTGAAGCTAGCTGTACTTCTGTCCTAAACCGAATCTGTCGTAAAAAGTATCTGACTTGAACAGAATAAATAAATCTGATGTGTACGTGTGGTCGATTAGAATCTATTTATATAACCGTTGAAAACGCTGTCCACCCAAGAACTGACACAGCCTGCAGTCAAGTATCCAATCTTTCAACTCCTCCTACCCGATAGGTTTCGCCATTCTTCTGGTTAAGGCGCAAGGGGTTCCATCTCCAAAGTGCACAACTCAGAGCACAATGTGTATTTATAACACTTCGCCAATTATTTGTTTAATATTACAAGAACCTAGGTCAAATAATATTTTTTTTTTAGGTGGAACCTATTTTCTTTGACTACGAGCGCAATGCCGAAAAACTGAACCGACTGCATATCGCTTTGGAGATGTTTGAAAGGTATCTGAGGCAAGACGGCACCTCCCACGCTGCTGCAGACCACCTCACCATCGCCGACTTCCAGCTCATTAACTCAACAATGACTCTCGAAGCTATTGGCTTTGATTTCTCGAAGTACGAACAGGTATGTACTTACTTATCTAGGTATAGAGATTTTTTTGTTAAAGAGCCTGAAAAAGTTGTTAAGTAGAAAATGTGGTTTCAGTTTAGTAATATTGTAGCAGAGTTCAGTGAGCCTATCAGAAGTGCCTATGAATTCAATCACCATATCTAGTAGTTGGAAAGTACTTTTTGCTATACAAAATATGGGTTTGCAAACAAAATCTAAATAAAAAAACATTGTGTCCATGCCATTAAATTCTGTTGATTTATCGGCTAATTCCGAATGTCCTAGAAAATCCAACCCAGAGTATATAGTGAGAAAACACGCGTCCAAGAATCCACCTCGTCAATTGTATGGCAGGGTGGATAATTGAGCGCGCATTTTCCGTATAACCTGGGGCAGATGTTCCAGGGTGGATAATTGGAATAAGCGTTTGGTCAAGCACTGCAAATAATAATGAGGTGTTCGTATATGAATGAGTCATTGAAAGTGAATGCTAGCAAGACCAAGTAATGGTAGTCAAAAATAATGAAAGGACAGTTTGTGAGTGCGTGATTGACGGTGAGAAAGTTGAACAAGTGGATGAGTTTGTATATTTGGGATCTCTATTTACAAGTGATGGAAAGTTTGACAAAGATATTGAAAGAAGAGTTAGTGCGGGTAATAAGGTTAACGGTGCCCTTCGCAATGTTATGGAGAGCCAATTCATTTCGAAAAAGGCAAGATTGGCTGTCCATGATGCTGTACTGGCACCTACCTTAATGTACGGGAGTGAAAGTTGGGTATGGCAGAAGAAGCATAAAAGTCAAGTCATTGCCGTAGAAATGCGGTCATTGCGGAGCATGAAAGGCGTGACATAGAATGACAGAATAAGGAATAGTGTGATAAGAGAAAGTTGCGGTTTGAAAGAAGATGTGTGTAGTGACTAAGATTGAAAAGGGCATGCTTCGGTGGTTTGGGCATATGGAGAGAATGGAGGAAAGTCGATTAACGAAAGAGATTTATATGGGTGATGTAATAGGCCGGGTGAGTAAACGTCGCGCCAGTAGATGAAGCGAAAGGGGTATGTCAGGACCATGAAAAATGGAGATCTGTGGTATCTGCCTACCCCTCTGTGAGACAGGCCTGAAGTGTATGTATGTACGTATATCAAAATACTTTGTGTGACCGTTTGGTCCAGCAATAAAATATTTTTACCGTACAATTTAGTGGTATATTATTGTTACGTAAAATATTGTAGATAGGATAGATAGCTTACTGCTCTGCGAATCAAAGCATGTCACTAAATAAGACATTCGCAATCAACAATTTCATAATTATTTAACATATCTGATAGGCTTTCTTACCTACCCCATGTATACCTAGTAGATACTACTGCTTATTTTAGTTAGTCTACATAATTAAGAAACCCCTTATATTCGTAGGTATCGACCTACCGCCGAGGTTCATTAAGTACAAAACACAGGTAAATAATCTTATTCCTTTATTATTTATAATCAGGTCCAAAAATGGTACAACGAGTTCAAGCAACAATATCCCGAGTTGTGGAAGATATCAGAGGACGCATTGAAAGATCTCCGATACCTGAACGCCAACCCACCGGACTTGAGCCGCCTCGCGGGTCACCCCCTGCATCCCATCAGGAAAACAAACAAATAGAAACCCATTCTAAGACACGCACCGCCTTGCGTATCCGAGGCACGAGAACGAGCAGCAGTCACTGTGGTTGATGCACTGTAATGTGATAGAGAAAACATATGTCTTTAGTTTATGGAACTTATTAATAAACTTCACGCCGCAATTATTTATAAGTATTATTTAAATCCGTTTATATTTTTATTCCATCTCATGATGTACGCTTTTATTTTTGCCGTGTGCGTGAATAAATATTTTTTCTATCTTTCTTTCTTTTTATGAAGGTTTGGTTTATTCTGTATACCAGAAGAACCAGAAATCAAAAATCATCTTTAATAAATAAAATAGGTAGGTAGATACTAAAAACTAATAGAGTATTATACACATTTTATTTAAAAAAAAAATATTTAAGTACATTAATAAGGGCTTTGAATATACTATACTTACTACTTCTATCTCGCTTCTAAAATAATTTACTAGAGACGGATAAAATTAGAAAATACCTGGCAGTCAATATTATTATAAACGCTAATTCTTAAAGAACCTAAGCTAAAAACTACCTCATTTCAGGCAAAGCTGTGTCAGAAGTGAGTCACACTCACCCATTATTGTTTTAGTAGTACAATAACATTGTACTTTTAATCTTCATAGTTAAAATGGCTCCTAGAGGTAATCTCTGTAGATGCCTAAGGATTTTGTAATCATCATTTGTGAATGTTTATCCTTATCCGTTCCAAGCACATTCTACTTACAACTTTTTATAACAGGAGTAGACAAATCAATTGTTACTTGCTTCTACGCATTTGTTGAAAGACAGATACTTACATATACATCTTTAATAAGGCGCATTCAGGACTACGCCACCGTCACCCCCCATATAATAGGTATTCAACTAAATGTTTAGAGAAGTAATGTATACTTATACACATAGATTTTGTGCTATGTTTTAAAACGCAATAATAAATGACACAAACCGAACAGGAAACTTATAACAGGTTTTTTCTGCCTACATTGGAATGTAACAATACCTAAAAAAAATAGGTAGTACTTACAAATTCTCCTATTGCCGCACATTTTTTGTCTTCTTTTGGGTGTACATCCACGGTGAGGTCTGGTGTAGTGCTCATTTCCAATTCTTTTGCGTTAGGTGGTGATTGTTCTATTTCATTTCGAGGACTTTGTTTCGCTGGGATTACACTGGCACGCAACTCGTGGCACACGATTGCCACAGTCACAACAACGATCCATTTGACGAAGGACATGATTTCTCTGTGCGGCGGACGTTAGCGCTACTACAATGTGTAACCGGCTGCCGTGTACTTAAATACTTATGGTGTGTTTATTCTCGATACGGGGATTACGAAATTATGTTTCAATATGTACCTACTTTTTTTTTAGATAAAGCGATTGAAAATGCCCGCATAAGTGCATAGATAACCGTCCGTGGCACTGCTACGCTCAGGAAATCTAACTACGTATCTATCTATCTAATAAATACATAGCAACAACGGGGCGGTCGAAGCTAGCTAGGGTGGTAATGTCTATTATTATAGAGCTGTAATCCAAAGATTTATCTCAAAATAAGGTAGGTACGTATACAATCTAACATAACAAAATAATAATATGCCTGTCTTTCATTTCATTTTGTAGTAGGTACCTATTGTCACTTATAGGCCGCGCCGACGCGAACGCGAATTCAAGTACGATGATATTGTTTTTGTTGCAAAGGATAACTTCATCATCATCATCAGCCCATAGAAACCAGCATCTGACTTGTATCCCGGGTAAACAGAGAACCTTTAAAAACAGTAAGGAGGACTAGCTAACTATTTTTTGTTCTGTGTCAGGCCTAGCACGCGCCTCAAGAAAGACATGACATAGAACAAATACGCGCTCTGATTGGCTGCTATGTCACGCTTCGTGCGACTCAGCTAGTTTCAACAAATCGCAGCGGGTTATGTGTCTTGTCCCTTATTTCTTGGAACGCTGTGCTAGGGGGGCTGTGTAAGACTATTCCAAGAAATTACAGAATCACAATATTAAAAGTTTTAAGCCGAGTAGGTATTATAGTGTGAAGATTAACCAAAGATAAGCATTCAACTTACCTTCGTTGTTTGCCCGACGCTTCGACAGAGTAATTGTAATATAAGTATATTACTTACAGAATTATCTTCTACTATATAAAAATAAGTCGGGTTTTTCTCCCTGACGCTATAACTCCAGAACGCACGAACTGATTTCCACCGTTTTGCATTCGTTGGAAAGGTCTCGGGCTCCGTGAGGTTCATAGCAAAGAAAATTCAGGAAAAAATTCAACAGAAAAGCGGGTAACCGAAACGAACCCATCTGGTGGCGAAACGGAGTTCACCGGGTTTGCTAGTATTGTATAACTTTTAATATCATTAAAAGATAAAAAATGATAACATAACCACGTTGTGAAGTGCATACATGCTGAAAATAAGGATGGTTTCAATGGCTTGAGAAGGATTTCATTTAAATAATCATCTCTTGGCTACTGTCTCATTTTCCTCAGTGTTCGATACGTGATAATTGAAATAAATAAATAATAATTGCTGACCCCTAGTTTTTACTTAAAACAAAATTAGGCATACAAAGAGACCACACAATATTGTAGGTAGGATTGAAGGATGGCTGAACAATATGATTGTCAGTCTCATGGGAGAATAGCTGAACATTAATTATGTCCATGCCTTTCTACTTACGAACGAAAAGAAAAAAGAGTTGTCCCCTTAGGGGTTGTGTCTCCACCCATGGCTCCACTAGTGGAGACAAGGTGAATTAGTTTGTGGTGTTGGCTCCACCAGTCGGTCGAGACACAACACTGCTTATTTCATATAGCAATACTTTACTACCAATATTTTAAGTCCAGTAGTAGGCTCCACCGACCTTCTTCAAAATTAAACCTTTTTTAAAATCATTTATTTAAAACAAGAAACTTATGGGTAGAATCCATATTACATTCCTATTTTATTTTTCTAAGTACCTACTTATCACCTTGTATCCATTACTACATTATAAGTAATGTTTTGTGTTCAATATGACAACGCTAAGCTTTGATATTGTTACTATACCTTATTTATGATGGTTCGTCATCGTACCTCGGGTGGGTGGCCCTTTTGTGTGTTTTTTTTTAAGATAACCTCACTATCTAACTACACTTTGATTTTCAAGTAAGTACTTCATTTTCAATTACCAAGATGATTGTCCTGTCACGGGTTCAGCTCCTTTGGAAGGCTCAAGATAACTACAACATTAGGCATATTGAGGAATCCTGGGTAAGTAGTTAATTTATTCTAGCTGATTATGAGTATTAATACTTACAAGCATTTGGGTAGTGCAAACCTATATTTACAAAATCATATACATATATACGTCTCTTAGGTAGCCCCCCATAGATAGGCTCCTTCATAGCAAGGGACCTTATAATAAAGTTAACCGCGCGACAATCCCGGCAGCAATGACGGCAGCTTTAATTTCGGTGGTTTAGGTACTATTTTGTCAGGAATGTTCTTCACCGTCTCCTCAATATTCAATAAATCTCCAAGCACAGTTTTGCAGAGAGCACCCGTTACAGTTTCCTTATTATTTTCCCAGAGACTCATTTGACAAACCCTGAAAATAATAATTTAAGTTGATAACAAAATTAGAGCGGTAGGTACTTAATTTGTTTCTTTCTATTGTTGTATGTTCCGTTTTCATGTGCTCTTGATTGTGAATATGGGAATGGGAATAGGCGTAGTGAATATGCAGCTACTCACCTAAAATCTTTTTCTATCGAAATAGAATCTCCAATCTTAAGGTACTGGTTATCTTTAGATGGTAATTTGAACAGAGGTTTTGATTTCTTTGTGCCAATGTTTTTAGCAATATCGGCAAAAAGACCTATGAAAGCTTTGCGCACTTTGGCATCGGCTGGGGATATGTTCTCTTCAATAGGATTTCCTTGTTCATCGAGTGGCTCGAAGAGATAAGCCAACTCGTCTCCGTGAGCGGGGCCGTTGATATCTCTCGAGTTGTCGCCAGGCTCTAAAAATACAGTGTAAAAAGGATATAAGTAGGTATACCTAACGTAGTGACCTGGCTTTTCTAAAGTGGCAGCCAGCAAACTCGAATTATTATTTGGGTAGGTACTGCTTAGGACGTTCCATAGACAACAAAATTGGTCCAGCCGGAGTCCGGAGCATTTCCGTTTCTTTTCTCAAGATTTTTATCACCGTTTCACATTTGGAATGGATTTTCCTACCTGCTAGGACTACTCCAGGAAGGTAGTGAGCACCCTTTGTAAGGTTCCCTTGGTGCTCAAAGCTATAGAAAATTGCTTGGGATCCATCCTCTGCCATCCGCGCCTTTACAGTCTGTAGCGCCGGTAGGTTGAACAAAGCATCAGCTGAAAGTACGGAAAATGGTCAGAGCAAAAAACAGTAAATGTGAACACACATTAACTAAGTACATCGAAAAAGTCTTAGTAATAACTGACTAAGAAAATATGATTTACAAAACAAATCGCGTAACTAGGGAGCTTCCTAGGCAGAGCTCTGCCTATTCGAACGAAATTAGAATGACATCTTTAGAACGAAG
>SJJU01008619.1:0-21601 GCA_012932125.1 Conopomorpha cramerella | reverse complement strand
CAGACCGCGAGGCGACGGGCTATGGCCGCTAGAAGGTTAGACTTAGCTTTCATCATCATCATCATGATCAGCCCATACTTGTCCACACTACACACACTGGACATAGGCCTCTCCAATTGCACGCCACTGTGATCTGTTTTCGGCTTCTCGCATCTAGCTTCTGCCAGCCATCTTGCGTATATCATCAGTCCACCTTGTCTGAGGGCGTCTTACACTCCGTTTGCCGAGACGCGGTCTCCATGATTTTTTTCATCATCATTCCATCATTTCAACCAAGCCGTTTTCGACTACGGCGACCTCTGTGTGTGAGGAGATTCTCAATTTTTAGGGTTCCGTACCTCAAAAGAAAAGGAACGGAACCCTTATAGGATCACTTTGTTGTCCGTCTGTCTGTCTGTCAAGATGTCCTTTATCTCCAGAACGCGTGGACGTATCAAGCTGAAATTCACATTAAATAATAATAAAAAAAAATACACTTCACGCCTTTTGATCCCAAAGCGGGGTAGGCACACTCACACGAAATACTATCAGTTCTAGTGTCCCTTTAAGCTGTGAAAATATCAAACTTCTAAGTTAACGCGATCAAAAGATACAGCAGTTTATACCGACACCTTAGACGAAATTCCGTCACACGCTAGTGATTCAAAACCTACAGGGTACTTCCCGTGAACTTAGAATCTTGAAATTCGGCACGAAGCAACTTGATATACTTACTTACTTACTTATTTCCTTTATTCCCTCAGCAGGGACATAGGGCTCGCACAACATTCTTCCACTCGGACCGGTCTTGAGGTCCGCCTCCTTCTTCACTGAGCGACGCCATGTGGATCTAGGGCGGCCAACTTTAGGCTTTCCTGCCGGCTGCCACGACAGAGCCTGTTTTGGAGGATACTCTTCCGATCTTCTGAGCGTGTGTCCAATCCAACGCCACTTCCTTGTCCGGATTTCGTCATCGATGGGTCTTTGTCTTGTCAGTCTCCATAGGTCGGTGTTCCTTATTTTTCGGGGCCAGAAAATTCCCAAAATGCGCCTTAAGCATTTGTTAACAAATACTTGCAGCTGATGGGAGAGGTCCTTTCTGACATCCCACGTCTCACAACCATATAGTAAGACTGACTTGACGTTTGATTCGAAGATCCTCAATTTAGTGCGTCGGGTGATAATGTGGGAACTCCAAACAGGCTTTAATTGGGCGTATGCAGCACGAGCCTTGTTGATACGGGCCTCTATGTCCAGGTCTGTTCCACCTTGCGGGCTCACAACACCCCCAAGATAGGTGAACTTGGGGACCCGCTCGATACTCTCGCCGTTGATTAAGAGAGGCTGGGTGTCAACGGTGTGGAGGCGCATCTCCTTCGTTTTAGCGCAGTTGACGCGCAATCCTTCCTGGGCAGCCTCTTTAACGAGATCATCGGCCTTGGTCTGTAGGTGATCACGGCATTTGGAGAGCAGACATAGGTCGTCTGCAAAGTCTATGTCTTCGAGGTGTTGTCCCTGAGACCAGGGAAGGCCTCTGCATTCCTTGCAGACAACTCTCCGCATCACGTCGTCCAAGACTATGAGGAACAGAAGAGCAGGCATCCTTGCTTCACGCCAGCGGTTACGTGGATTGGGTCGGTCAGTTGTCCTCTGTGCAGCACTCTGCATGTTGATCCCTCATACAGGCCCCTAATGATGTGAATTATCTTCTCAGGAATTCCTCGCGATTTTAGAATTCGCCAGATACTGTGCCATTTTACACGATCAAATGCTTTTTCAAAATCTACGAACATTATATATATATAGGATAAATTGTAAACCGCTACGTTTGTACGGCGGAACCCTCTGTGCGCGAGTCCGACTCGCACTTGGCCGGTTTTTTATATTGATAATCTCAAAACTTTTGTCTGGGTGAATCGATTTGCATGCTTCTTTTTTTATTTGAAAGCTTATGCCTCCCGTTTGCTCCCATTTAAATTTGTTTCAGTTCCGATAGTGGGATCCATTAGAAAACCACAAATCTTACAAATTTGTATGGTTCAAGTCTGTTCGTTTTTTCTTTAAAATGATTATTTAAAAAAAAAATACTATTCACGCCTTTTAATCCCTATGCGGGGTAGGCAGAGGCACATACTAAGCAACTGACGGTTCACCAAATTGTTATTTACTTTTTAAATTCCTGCTCTTATTTTTCTTAATATATGTTTTTTTTTTATTCCAGTGGCAGCTGATTCAGCGACTACTCCAACAAGCGCTATTCGAAGAATAACGCCAGAGACATATTCCATACTCTGTAAACTGTGCAATAAACACATAAATAATTGACGATAAAATCAACCCTGTGCCCGTGTGTTTAAAGTCGACAATGCGGCGACAGTGTGTGTGTATAGTAATACGACAACAGTACGTAGGATTGTGTGAGTGATGGCGTAGGATACTGGGGAAATGATTAGGGCACTGAGTACTTATTACATTTTTTCATTTTCACTGACGTTTTGAAAAAAGAAGAAGAGAGTGAAAAGAAGTTAAATATCGGTTATGTTTTTTTTTATTAAGAAAATAATTATCCCACTAAGTAAACGTAAACGCGAAAGTTATACTTTGTTATACTTTCTCGTAAAAACTACTTAATTGTTTTCAATAAAACTTATCAATAATTTTTTCATGGTTCTCTTACCTATGAGCTCTTCGATTTGATGCAGTGGGAAATTAGCCATTGTGGGGGGTTATCGTCTGTAACAATTTTAGATAGATCATACATGTTGCTAAACAATTGCCAGCTTCCCTTTTTCCTGTAGATCAGTTTAATTGTCTCTTGGATTGTGATACTAGGATTATCTTTGACAATGGTGCTCACTTCAACCGGGGACAAACCAAGAGTCTTCAGGGATACTCTCTTTTTCGGTTTTCCTGCCCGTTTGGGAGGGACGATGACTCCTTTTTGTAATTGACATAATATTGTCCTAGAGTTGGAAGTCATGTACTGTGACTGTGCGTCTATTTTCGATGTATACTGCGATTGGACACTTTCTGTACAAACTGATTCGATTATGGACTCCGAAGGGGATTTTATTTGACACTTGGGATACTCTGAGCCACAGGGAATAGGAGAGGGAGATAGCAGAGATCTGGGTTCCTCCTTTTTGACCGTCCAGTTTCCTTCAGACGTTGTGGAAGCTTCGTATTTTATTCCGGATGTAAAAGAAACCCAGGTTAGGAATTCCTGGAAGTTAGTAATATTCAATGACCCCGGATCTAATGTAAACTGCTCTGATTTCCTAGACAAGCAAATCTCTTTCATCTGTCTGATTGCGTATTGTATTTCATTCCGCTCTCTATCCAGTGTGGGATCGCGGTCCATATACGACTCCCCAATCTCATCATTCGGGTTGGACAGTTCGGGGTCAGACGGACATGTATCTATCTCGAACTCCTCCTCAGATAGATCTCTATTCGGTTTCTCATCTTTTATCCAGTCATAGGTGATCTTGGCCTTATGGGCAAGCTTTGATAGTCCGGCACCCATGAGATCACCCCTTGCAGGATCATCTAATTCTGTGGCCTTCCTTGCGTCTTCCTGCAATTGTGACAGGTAACCTTTCTTATCCAGTTCCACAGCTCGTTGGTAAGTTTTTGAATTTTTTTGCATTTTGGTGGTTGATTTAGTGCTGTTGTAGTGTCTAATAATATAGCTTGTACATGGGAATAATACATAAGCTATATTTTGTCCCGAATCTCCCACGGTTACTGGATAAACTGCGGGTAAGTCGATAACATCTAGAATGGCACAGATGTCAGTCCCTACTTTTTAACCAACCATCAATCAATCAGTCAATTTTTTTTTAAGTACCATTAGCACCAATATTTCCCCAGTTTCCTGTCCATTGACGATGCCATGGTATGAACGAGTCGAGTGTGATTAGAGTTACGATATCTGATGTATAATACAAAACTATTTTAATATATAAATAAATATTTAAGATTAGTTTACATAAGATGCCATTTTTATGTCTGCATATTTCACACGTGTAAATTATGTAGTTTTGTGACATTGGGAAGGAAAACTCAAAAGTTGGTGGTGTTTTTTTCGCCGGACCTATGAAGCATTGCTAGAAATTATCATTAAAAGTTGTTTCATATGAATATGACAGAGGTATGAGTCATGAACTATAAGCTAGCCATCCATTAGTAATGTACCTGTCGTGTAAAACACTTAGTGCGTTTTGGCCATGAGCTGTCAACTTTCTTGTAAATATAAAATAAAGAAATAATTTAAAAAAATCTGTTGTTCACTACATTTTGTCCGATGTTTAATTCAAAACGTACTTTATTTGGTGGTTTCAAAGTCAAAAAGAAAAATGGAAAAGGAAAAGCAGCCTTCTACTGTATAATTAAAGGTTTAATATTGAAAAAAATAATGATACTACGGAGCGTAGAGAGCGCCATCTACGTGCAGATTCCCACTTTTTGTTGTCAAACGCTTTTTAAACTGAAATGCCGCCTGTATGTAATGGTGTCACTGTTTCGTTTAAGCGAATGACACAGACAATATTATATTTATGTATACTCTGATTTCTGATTCACTGCCAACTTGGAATGCCATTACAAGGAATAGTTTTGGCAAAGAGTATACTTTAAAATCATTCAAAATATCCATTTTAAACTCCAAGGCGTCATAAAATCTGGAATGTCACATTGACAGTAATGACAGGAAGCGAGACAAATGATTGGTAGTATTTGTTTCAGTAAATTAGAAATGACTAGTAAAGTACGTAATATTTAGAAGTGTTCCAATATAGGGAAGAAAACGCAAAGCTGAATACAGATGGCGCTTCGTACGCCTAACCCAAATGAACCAATTAAAGTGATGCAATCTCACACACATTAACTAGTACTGACCATCGATTGACACTATCTGTAATTTATACTGTACCGTGTTTTTAACTATTCATCATTTATGTGAAGGAAATACATTGTGCTGCCCCACTAGCACTCCAAGAATTACGTGACAAGACATATTATAACGCGTTGCGATTTGTTGAAACAATCTAAATTCGCACGAAGCCTGACATAATAGTCAATCAGAGTGCGAATTTGTTCTATGTCGTGTCTTTCTTGAAGTGCGTGCTAGGCCTGCTGTTTTGGGATAAGCGCCATTAGTTCTTGAGTATTCTTTCCCATGCGTCCATAAACAGCGTTAATTTACAATGGATGAATTACGATTAAGTTCGATTTACATGTACATAAATTTTATCGAGGTTCTAGCCGTATGGAACGGTTTGTAAAAACAGTATGAATCTCATATAAAAAAAAACTATAATGAAAATGGGTAACAAATCCCCATAAGATCAAAATTAATAATTGATCTTACGGGCACATAAGGAAACGATTAATTTTACTTAGAAAGACCCAAGTTTAAATAAAGAAATATTTTTATCGTAAATACGACGCCGTTTCAATATGACGTTGACCGTTGACTAAGCATTCTCATGTTATAATAAAGTCGGAATAAAATGTTGACCCAGTCTCCTAGGGAATTGTTATATTTTTTACATTTTTCAGTCGAAGTTAAACGCAACGATAAATAGTCATTGGTGTTAATAAATGTTTCAATAATAAATAGTTATTTATACGTGGCTTCTCTTGTAACTTAAATGTAGTAGGGTAAACCAGATAATTATTGGCAAAGAGTGTTTTAAGAAGATATTTATTTTCTTTTTAATCACCGGCCAATATTTATAAGGTTTATTCTACTATGATGTCTCGAATGTGAATGTCAGTATTGTTTTATTATCATTTTATGCCGCTTCCTGTTTATACTGTACTACTGTTTGTAACAAAATTCACATTTGTACAAACCTCGTCGCTAAGATTGCGGCATTAAGGTTCTAATTGTGAAAGCGGGGTACGGAGTGTAAAATATTTTTTCCATTAATTACTGGGTTGTTTACAAGTTGACAACGCACGCCCCCTCTGTAAAGGGCTCGCAAGACAAAGACTGCGATTGGTTGAAATGAGCAGACTTGCACTAAGAGTGATGTAATAGCCAATCACAGCGCGGATTTATTTTATGTCACGACTTTCTTGATGCGCATGCCAGATGTCAATTTCATACAAATTGCTGGAAAAATTACAGTTTGAAGGTGCTTCGCGACTTGCAAGTCTAAAGTCTATATTTAAATTCGACGGACCAAAGTGACAGTTCCTATGCGTACAACATGATACTTAATTCCTATGTAAATTAAAACTGAAAATTGATTTAAAGATCTGTATCTCGTAAAATGTACTCTATCTTGATTGTAGCAGAGTACAAAACTGTGTGAATGTGAACTGTCAAATTGGTCCGTCGAATTAAAACATAGACTTTAGTTGTGTTTGGTCTGTGAGTGTGACCCTTCCGCCACCATCTCACCTTCAATAGACATGATTGCGTGACATTTATTCGGCACTTACTCTTGCTTACGTCATTTACGTCACATCATCTGACAGTAATGACAGAAGTGTGAACACGTATCAAACAGACGTCACGACAAATACTTTATTGTAAAGTTTGTTAAATTAAATTACAGCCATAATTTGTTGAATATAATAATAATATATTGTCATAATATTAATTTGTAGGATTACTTTTTCCACCTGTCATTCGCTTATCTGTTTTTTTATATTGTTGTTATACTGACTCAGAATTTTATTTATGATACTTACCCATGTATGAATAGTGTAAGAGAAGGTCTTATAGAAGGAAAATTATATAAGTATGGACTGTAAATATGATAAAAAAGCATATCTAAATTATAATGAAGAAAGAAATACTACACACGTCAAAAGTGTCTAGGGATCAAGAATCTAGTTCATTTAAATCAAATTTCATCAATGACTTAGCACCATTTTGACATTGAATAAATTATGAATGAATTCAGGTTTTTGTGTAAAATATATTCTCGATTGCAATCTTCTGAAATGTACTTGATCCCTAGACACTTTTGATGTGTGTAAATAATTAATAATATCTCCTAATTGTTAGTACAAGTAGATTATATACATATGTATAATATTAAATATAATGGCACTATTTTAACACCAGTCAAAATTAAGTCCAGTTCATTGTCATTTTGAAAATACATCTGATTTTAGAGTAAAACTTCATTAACTGCCGACTGTTCTAGTTTCAAAATCCATCTCAAAAGTTCATATTGTTCTTAACGATTCAAATATATGTGTCCATTACGAAGTGGTTAAAGCTGACGTTAAGCAACATGGGATGACAACATAAGCAACATTTCACATTGGTTGGGTGACCGTTTCCAAGTGAATTCTTGCTTGAGCTAAGTCCATTCTGGAGGTTCGTGGGTCAGACGGCTTCCAGTAGGTAATATAGCCACACAAGCCAGCGGACTCTGGAACCTCTCGGAAAGAGATGAACGCTAGTCAGAAGTTTATTTTCTAAATAATAGAATCCGAAGTAGTTTCTAAATGAGAATGGACTGTTATAATTACGGTACGGTTGGTGAATAAACACAACAAGCTGCTGACTTTAGTTCTGGGTTAAAATTGGGGTGGGCAACTTAGGAACTAAAGGCGCTTGAATCGAGTATTGTCAAAAACGACGTCATTTGTCAATAAGTTGTCAACAAGTATTATTAATAACTGATCACGTGATCTTCGGGATAGTCTTCGATGCTTGCGTGATAATTCTACAGTTATATATGTCGTGGTCACGAACAAATAATATCAGTTTCCTTATTTGTTATTTTAATTATAGTTTTGGAAAACCCGATACTAGCGCCTTTAGTTCTTAAGTTTTCAGCAATTTTTTTACCGAACTAGTAGAGAAACAAAAAGTCTCATCATTCCCTACAAAGGAAATAGTTTCTTGGAGTTTTATTAATATTTTGTGCAATATAACTCATCAAATATATAATGTACTACGTCGAAATATGTTTTATCGTACCTTTTGGGGTATGTGATTGTCTGGTTTGCCCCGAGTTATTAACCGACTTCAAAAAAAAGGGTCAAAATTGTTAGTGTTTCTTCACGACCGTGTTGTTTATAAATAAATATTTCGTGTAAGTTTGGATTTGTCTTCCCTGAGACGTACTGTCGATAATAAAAAAAAAGCAATAGAAATGATGAACACAAAATTATATCACTATGTCTATGTAACGACTATAGATGCAATATTTTTTAAACTTTTCCACGTGCAAATTAATTACAACCTTATGAATAGAATAAACAAGATAATGTCTTACTCCCGTATACTCCCACTGTTATGATTCCACAGAGAGCACATACATTAAGTCAAGCCTGTTAGGTAGGGGCAGGCAGAGATTATGGACCTCCACATGTCACGATCCGGGCATATCGAGAGGATGAAATGAAACATAATTAAAGGGTATATCTACAAGAATGTAGTATAAGGTCAGATACGCGATGTCCTTAAGGTGAAGCATATGCTATTCTAAGTGTATGAATAATTTAAATAACCCGTTGCATATAATGAAATTATTATTAGTGGGATCATTAAATGGGAGCATATGAGAGTAAGTCGAGATAAAATAGAGAAGTACTGCTACTATAAGTCCTATTCATATTTTTATTAATACTGCGTTCATTCCGATTCGAAATTGGGACCCACTGTGTATAAAGCGAAACAACATAATGACGAATTTCCCTTCGCCTTCCCTTAATTCCTTATTTCGTCTTTAACCTTACACATACGGCACTGTACTCTTAATATGAATTCGGTGCCACAATAATTGTCAAACGTTATTCCTCATTGTATGTGGATTTGAGTGTTCCGAAGTAACGCCCCCTAGTGGGTAGTGGCGGAACTAGATTACTTCTCATACATTTATTTTGTTTAATTTTTTAGATTAAACTCTTAACGTGCCCCAACTTTTAACTAATAGAGTTACAAGTTAAATGATGGCAGACTATTCCGGTTATTTTCCTGATTATTCTATCTATTTGTAGAATTTTCTTCCACAAATCCCCACTAACCTTACATTGACTATTTGACTACTAAGATCAGTGGAAATCAGTAGAGGAAAATGTACAAATACCTACGGTGGATATCTGAAATATCCACGTTTGCACTTTGTATTTTTCCACGCTGTATCTTCCATTTATTCTCAGTAGATAACTTTTACAGTTTCTTTCTGAAGGATGGAGGATTTATATTTTTTTGGTACAAAAAGGAACTGAGAATAATCCGTAAACGTCGTTATGCAATCCACACACCACAAGGTGTATGAACTTTATAACTGTGATGCACTGACTCCGTTGGGTTAGCTAAAAACTAGCTAAATACGCTTGGTGAACTGCAGGCATTTGCTTAGCCTATGCCTAAACCGCTTTGGGTTTAAATGGCGTGTTTCTTTCTTTCTTTCTTAAGTGTAATAGCTTGAAGAAACGAACCGAAAAAATATCAGCAAGTCCATTTTTTCCTTTACAACATATCCTTATTTATCTTTCTCGTATAGGCTATGACTTAGGCACTAAGATTCTACGAAATAAAATAAATGGTGCATAGTTATTTTTCTCATTAAAATAAATATTATAGTTTATTTTCTCCTTCGTTGGTATGAGTGTTGTGTGAAATTTCTTGTCATTTGTTATTATTACATACTTTAATTATTTTTTTTCGTAATAAGTTTTCTATTAGACGTTACCTGATTTATTTATTTTTGGTTAACTTATCGTAAAAAAAACTTTGTAATTACACCACAGAACTGTGTTGTTATTAACAACAAAAATACTGTCGATTTTTCGTACCAATGTATAAATTATAATGGAAAAAAACAAATATTCCAATATTATGTACATACAAATGTACCTATATCATTTTGTGATTGTGAAATGCTTTTGATTGGATGCTCACACTTAATATAGAAATGAAAACTGCTCCACGCTGAACTGTAAAAAAATGGTCTACTTTAGTTCTGGTCTAACAACATTCTTTCGTTTGGAAAAAGTCAAAATGAGATAGTGTAAAGCCCAGGTCATACCAACGCGTTCAGCTCGCAGCAATTACTTCCTGTGTATTACTTCTAACGACGTATGGAGTCTAGCGCAACATTTTCACGCGCGATCTGATCGCGCATTTTTACGTTACGATTCTGCACGCACGGTGCACGCCACGAGGGTACTCGAGTTGAACGTGTTGGTGTGGACTAGGCAGTATAGAATTTTAAGCCCGTATTCTGACATACTAACAGTACTAAGTAGGTACTCAAGTGTTGCCCGAGAATACTTTCTTTTTTTCACTAACACGGTTAGATCAAAACAAACGTTACTTGAGTAGAGATGGGTACTTGACCCTTTACTATATTTCAGGCTAAGTTTTAAAATAAAGTGGGATCTATATTCTTTTTGCCTGGTTGAGGAGTTTCAGAATACTGGCCTTACTGTTAACTCAGGACTAAAGATAGTCTAAGTTTTTGTAACAAGGCAGTCAGTGTACAGTTATCTTTGAGCGAAACACCTATGTATGTTTCACTTAGTAATCAGTATTGTTTTCTTACCACATTCCACAATGTAGACTGGTTTGCGCAACTTCCATACAAATATCACTTTTGTAAATGCTTATCAATTACTTTATTTCATTATTACAATAAATGTTGTACTTATATTGATGGAATTTTATTTTTACTGGCTCTTGGGTGCATTCCGTTTCAAGTAACTTGGTTACGTATTACTAAGAAAATAAATTATTCGAAGTAAGGGAGGATAGAAAGGTGCTGTGTAAAATCAATATTTTATCGCATAGGTAGTATATAAGTGACTATAGTTTAACGTCCCTACTTACAGATTTACTAAGCAGGTTAGATACACCGTGTTTAGTCCTCTTTAAACCTTGTTAATTTTCGGAACGAGCGAAAGAAACAACAATAGAATTTAATCCGTAACTATTTGTGAAGGTATAAAGGCAATTTTTTTTATCGCTCCGTACTTTCATAGGTAATGTAGGTAAATGCGCATGTAATAAAAATAATTAGGTATCATCACCAGCCATATCACATCCACCTCTGGACGAGGGCCTCCCCCAATAATTTCATTTCAGACCCACGGTACCATTGACTAATAGTGTACCAAACTCAGAGAAATTACTGATAGTAACCCAAGCACTGATTGCATTTTGTTTGGCTTATCATAATTGTAGAGACAACAGCAGCATTAATTAGGTCGATTTATAAATATCAACCTTTAAATTGTCGTGCTCCGATCACCACTAGTAATCCTAATAATGTGTGGATCAGGCTGGCTGGACAAGTATTCAAAATAGGACACTATATGTGACTGCCAAACACCCTTACTTCAGAATAGGTGACGCTTCAGTCTTAGATTCACGTTTATTAACACGTTACCAGTCCAGTGTACGCTATGAAGTACACGCCTAATGGTTCCGGTGAGTCCGTGTTCCCAATGTAGAGGTAGTATAAGCACCTGTGATACTTTATGCCCTATATTTTCATGGACTCTTCAACGTGTACTTTACCTCTATAGGGTACTGAACTGTTATCGTGTTAAGGGATGGGTCTCAATATTTACGATTGAGCTTTAACACCACTAATTGTAATCATTAATACTGCACTTCCTTTGCGATGTCGCTTTTCTGACACCATTTTGCACTCACTCCACACACTAAGCGTTTTGAATACAGAGTATTTTTTTAGGTCCTCTATACCCAATGTATCGTTTCTTAAGCCAATGGTTATAGTGAGACATAAGATACAGACATACACTTCACGCCTGTCTCGCAGAGGGGTAGGCAGAGACTACAGATCTCCATTTGTCACGGTTCTGACATACCCCTTTCGCTTCATCTACATTCATACATGACCTCCGGTTTCGAGTACTTTTCACGCCACCTTCGGCCAGGATGTGCAGACTTACTCTGTACCTAATTATCACCATTGAAGTGGGTTCAAATGTGTGTTTATTATTAGATTATGAAAGTGACGGTTGCGCTCTGTCATCTATCGGGTGTCGACAGAATACCAGCGTCGCAGGTAACTGTGACAATGCTGAGTCGAAACCCATTTTCTTCACGTGAAGCACGACACACGAGTAGGAATTTACTTATTTTACTTAAAAATCGACCACCTATTTCTTGTCTATTGTTTTTATTTTAATTTGTATTTTTTTGTGTTACTGCGTGTTTCATGGGATCTAAATAAATGTTTATCTATCTATCTAAAACCCACACCTAAAATTATTTTCATATCGACTATATTTAGATAGGTAAATCAATAAAACACAACAATATGTTCATAAATTATAATATAAAAATCTAATTACACCTCAAATATATGTACCTATTTTTCAAATCCGCGGAAAACTTACGTATATCTCATATTCGCTAAATCGATTATTTCATGAATTACTCTTAATTTATTTCGAAGTTATGGACAAATTGTATCTATATACATTATCCCATGTAACTTAATCATCCATCAGTCATACACGAGTTAAATGCTATAGAGGGATAGACAGAGGCACTTACTAGGCATAGTAATTCATCAAATACGATTCAAGCAAAAAAAAAATCGATATTCATAAGTTTACCCTAGACTTTAAAAAGATTTATAATTAGAAACGAACAAAAAAAAACAGATTTCATACAACTTTGTACACAATGTACTCACACAGTTATTGTAAAAGAGACAATAGTTATGTACCCTACTTATTTACAAAAAAGGCAATTTATATAACATACCTACTTATTGACATTAATTTTTTTCCGGCATATGACGATAAGGATTAAGTACCTTCTATTTATATTCAAAAAGTAATAATTTGGCATACCTATATTATTTGGACCGGCTAAATATTAAGCATACATTATACATAATTTGACGTTTCTTAACATTTGAAGATAGTGATTATTCCAAAATTCTCACAGTATTCAAAACCTTTTAAAATCGTGGTACACACCACTAACTGTGGTACAATTCTTCTGTATGTTGTGGTTAGTAGTACCACAGTTATAACCTTAGTACAACCAGTCCACTGTATGTGCAACGGTAATGAAAAAGCAACCGTAGTATCACTGGTGGTACTACTGGGTGTACCACGGTTTTAAAAGTATTCAAAATGGGGCAAAGTGGATACCTAAAGTTTTACAATGATATCTATCCCAGTGAAACTCGATGTAGTGGGACAGATTCCACTAGACCGTAAGTCTCGGTGGGTTTGGCCGCTCCACCAGGGTTGTCCCAGGACAAATTCCAATGTAAAATTTTTGATATCCACATTGCTCCCTCAGTGCTTTAGTGGGGCATAGTGGAATAATTAAAAGATAAAAAACATTTTTTTACAATAGTCCTGAAACCCCGACCTTTACTTCATATGCCGGTTTTATTAACTACGTATTTTTGCCACATCGATGTATCAGATCATACGAGTAATTCAAACATATTATACCATATCGTTTAAATTTTAGCGAACCTTGAGATAGGTTATACAACCATTTGCTAGGTACACATTATGTATAAATCCAGTAATCCTCAAGGAAACAACGACACTCGTGAGCAAAAATTCCGGGTCACACAATATCTAAATATATCGCAATCGAGGAGAGCTTAGGTTAGCTGAGTAAAAGAAATATATATGTTGTTGTCTTATTCAGCATATTTATGTCCACTGCTGACGTATGCCTCTTGCATGATGCACCACTGTTGTCTATCCGCGGCGTATCTCGTCCAGGTCGACCCTACAGTCTTTTTTTTTACCCCTACAGATTACCATTAGGTATAGTTCGTGCATTTCATGAATGCGCGCGGGATTTAGATGTGTGAGTCGTATATGGACACGCTAGTTGACAGTTCAAACGAACAAAACTGCCACACACACATCTAAGGCCCGCGCGCATTCATGAAATGCACGAACTATACCTACGATGGAGTACACTTGTCATTAGAACATATTATGATTTGATGAGGTTCATTAGAACAAGTGTACTCCATCGTAGACCACATCGCTGCTTAACATCAGACAGGATGATGGTCAAAAGCTTGATACAGTGTTTAAAAAAAAATCATTCGACCGTCTAGTACAGGTGGCCTACGCCTGTTCAATATTACTACTTTCAGAATTTATTGAAATTTCATACATGACCTGGAATGTTAGCTCACGGGAGTGTATTTTTATTGCTTACAATTTTCACTAGAAGAGGAGAGCATCCGCTTTGCGGTCAATTACAATTATTATTTAGGCCAATTTTACGATAAACAGTTAGAAAAATTAAGCAATTCGTTAAATTCCTTGCAATATTACAAAGAGCTTCAGTACCTACAGGTAAAGATTTATACAATGACAGAACAGTCTTAAATTGGTTACAAAATACACATTTATATGCAGGCATTGTATTGAATATACTAAATGACTAACTAATTCACACTTCAAATGCATATATGGGAACAAATTTTAAACAAACTATCAAATGTTTGTTACACAGAGGTAGACAGAAGGTTTACTATTAAAAAATACATTATTTTTTCGACTAAACATGTTCTATAGACAATAGGCAGATAGTGCGCGCAGAAAGACGGGAGAAAAAACACTTACAAAAGTTTTAATTTTTAGGCAAATGCATTTGCAGTATTCTTTTCAACAGGTACGTAACACGCAAACTATTTTACATCATTTACTTGGGCGTCTTTGCTCAAAGCATTTTTAGCCTCGTGACATGCAGGTCTAAAAATGGAAAACGTGAAAATAAGCGGTCATGCAGGCCTTAAGGTTGAAACTCATACGATACGATATTAGACATCAAACTCATTTATCACTTGTAAAACTATTACATTTCTACAGTAATGATATTTCAGTGCCACAGAAAGTGTCATCAAAACTGATAGATAGATCCATTTTCCATACGTTTGTATTGCCCAGAAATGAATCAAACCAAATAACCTACACGTTAAATATGTTTAACCCTTTAACAGGCAGAAGGTTTGTCTGAAATTAATTGATTTTAGACTTTATTTTAACGGACTAAGTTTCAAATTTACGTGGGATCTATATTCCCTCTGCCTGGTTAAGGGTTAATTTGGCTTTGTGGCCGTACCCACTCCTTCCCCGCGTTCTATTTGCTTATTCTCTACGATCTGAGATTATGCTCAATATTTTTCGTATTTTGTTTGAAAACGTGTGTAGTCAAACGGTGAAAATAGCTTTCAATCCAAACTTGAAAATCACTGTTGATATACTATTATACGCTTAGTCCGTTCTACGAGTTCCAGCCTCTTTTTATAAATTTACTAGTGGACGCCCCGCGATTTCATTCGCGTAATTTCAGTTCTTCATACAAACTATAACGCCCTTTATATAGCGAGGCGACCAACAGGATCGGGGTAAAAAGTATCCTATGTCCGTCTCCCGGTTCTAAACTACCTCCCCACCAATTTTCAACCAAATCGGTTCAGCCGTTCTTGAGTTATAAATGGAGTAACTATTTCTTTCGACTTTCTTTTATATATATAGATTTTTACGGGTACTTTACTTATGTTAACAATACAAGTTAAATAAACACATTTTTGTTTCTCACAACGCCAGGCAACGATTGCAATGAAAAGTATCTATCTACGTACAACAAGAGAGTTTATTTTTGCCTTTAGAAGTGCCTTGTCTTCATCTGTTTCAGAAGCCCCTAGAAGAAAATTTCGCGAGTTGTCAACATGGGGTTTTAGTAGGCTACTTTACTCCACCCATAATTGATATCCCGATTTCCTAACAAAACGAAGACGTTGCGTTTAACCCATTTACACCCAGACGAAAAAATACGGCTTATTTGATTTTATCTTTTATCACCGAATAATAGAGTTCAAAATGAGGTGTCAGCCTCCGAGGAGTACAGTGGGTGCTAATAATTGGTTAATGTTATCACGAAATCATACAACTTACTGTACTTGTATAATTATCACAAAATAAACCACGACTATATTCTCCGTTCGAACAGAGTATTGACAAAATTTCACTTTTATATAAAACAGCTAAAACATCACATCTCACAAATATTACTATTATTGAAATTGTTTGAAAGGCATAATATAAAAACTATGTCCAAAAAACAGATAAGAAATGGCAAAACACTCTATAAACAAACCATCGTCGTATTCGTAAAAAGTTAAAACGTTGTAGTATATCAACTTATGGTGGGCATACATGATCCTTCTTATCGTCCAATCGGCATGACGCTACCGATTGGATCAGTTAGAATTGACCGTGTGTGCGAGTGGATTTCTAACTGTCATGCCAATCCACTCGATGTGAGTGGATTTCTAACTGTCATGCCAATCCACTCGCACACACGGTCAATTCTAACTGATACAATCGGTAGCGTCATGCCGATTGGACGATAGGAAGGATCATGTATGCCCACCATTATACTCTGATTTCTAATGGGGAAAATTCTTTGACGTTCTTCCGACAGATTTTCGGGCGGACAACTGTCATTACTGTCAAACTTTGTTTGGAAAGTATGACAGTAATGACAGTTCTCCGCCCGAAAATCTGTCAGAAAAACGACAAAGAAAATCCCCCATTCACAGCCACCTTGGGATGCCGTTACAATGAACAGTTTTTGCAACAGTAAATTTCAAAATCATTCAAATATCATATTACAGATCATATTAATACAGATTTCAAAATCATTCAAATATCATATTTGAACTCGTAGCGTCCAATGGTTGATAAAGCCTGGAATGTCATATTGACATTGACAGTAATGACAGATTGGTAGATTTTGAGGGTGGTGACCAAACGCAACTAGACTTGCAAGCCGCGTACCACCCTCGTCTCGGTTTTCCACCAAAATGTATGAAAAATGATTACTTCTGGACCCAAACAGTAAATTTTACTACTAATTTGACAGTTTGGATCCAGATTTACCCTGATACGCAGTAAGGGGACAGAAGATCGTTTTTTCTTACTCTTTCACTCCTGCATGTTTTTCATATCATTGTCTCGTTTTATTCTTGCAAGTCTATTTTTTTTTGTGGTCTGAGTGATTGGTAGTTTTTGCGACAGTAAATTAGAATATAGATCAGTTTGTTTGACCGTATTTGGCGTACATTTGACCCGCTTTTGATATCTTCTAACACTGCACTAGTCATGTTCTAACTATATGAATACCACGGAAAGGAATTTAGTTAATAAGCGTATTTAAATATTATTTACAGCAACCTCAACATCATATTATTGTGTACAAAATCCTACCTACCTATCTATATATACATACAGTTTGCATGCTATATATACATGCGTTTTGAGAATACACTTGACATCCTTGCCGGAGTCTATGTTTCCTGCGCAGTGTGGCCACATGACATCCACAGCTGGACGAGGGCAGTCGAATGTGCTTAGATCTTTAATAAAACTACGCAACTAGACAGTGATTCTCCAGGAAGACTGCCGACTTGCCGGAGTCTGTGTTTCCTGCGCAATGCAGTCTGAAGGTCTTCAAGTCGCGGATGAATATGTACCTAATGGACAAGTGCGCTCCATTGTAGACCACATCGCCGTTTAACATCAGGCAGGACGGTGATCGAACGCTTGTTCATACTGAATTTTAAAAACTCTAAGAGTCAAATCTGTTACTCTCGTATCGCTCTAGCATCGCAGCGTTATAAGGTGTGCATTGCTGGTCCCGATACTCTCATTTCACTGTGGTCCTTAGTAAAACAGCAATGCACCAGACAATGTACGAGAGTGAAGCAGACTTCACCATGTATTGAGGCTTCTTTTTGTTTTTTAATTTAGTTTGCATTTTTCTCAATACATGACGCTACGGTGTTCTATATCGATTGTCAAGAGGGTTTGACTGATGATCGACATATCGACTATGAACAATACGTCCTATCAAAACCGTCAGTATGATACGAATTTGATTAGTATTACTAAGTCAGTTAGTACTTTTTGGTTTAAAAGTTGCATGAACTTTTATAATCAGATAGGACCTATTGCCAGCTCAAAGTCGATATAACATCTGTGGAGAAAATAGCAAACTAAATTAAAAAAAAAAGTAACAATGCCTCATTCGATAGTAAAGGGCTGTAGTCCATAATATTAAAGGCACAGTTCATTCATCAATGCGTATTAGCTAATAATTAGCATAAATTAAAAAACTTTAAAACGTATGTACATATTTTGTCCTATAAAAAGCGCATAATGTAATTGATAGTAATTATTTGAAGTTTGTTGCAGACTTTATTTAGTTTCCTACTGAGTAGTAGTTTAAAACTAAGAAATTGAATGACCAGATCAACTATCCTATCCTACACTTTCATTGAACTATACAAAAAAAAAACTTTTTATACGTAAAATAAACCACTATGTGGGCAAAACTAGTAATAAAATTATGCAAAGCTACATACATCCCTTTTGAAACAACGTGACAAAATTTAAAAAACAGACTGATTCGCCATTACAAAACGTGTTTTAATTTTGGCCTAACTATAGTGCTTTTTCATTCGTCTAGTTAAGTTCAGAATGAGATGGCATGATGGCATTTAAACCAAAACTATAACATTTTTCATAGCTGAAGAGCCCTGACACTTGATGATGTTTTCACACAATTAAGTATATTGACATACATTTCAGCAAAAATTTCGAAGTTTTTATAGGACTAATATTTCTTTTCAAATTGTAATTTAGTTCATTTTTAAGATGTATTGAAAAAGACGCGCTAATGCAGAAATGTAATAAACTGTCAGGGCTCTTCAGCCGTAAAAAAGGGTATAAAACATAGGCAACGTCGGTTTAATGCAAAACAATACCTTTTAGGAATTTAGATTTCTTTTTTAGAATATTTTGCACTTCGTTTATCATGTCGTTCCTCCCATGGTTAAATCTATTTTCGATTGGACATATATAGTTATCGCTAATTTGTAAATTTGAAAAGGCATCTTCGAATGTTGAGTTTGTGTCGTACGTGGGCCACTTTTCGAATAAATCTTCTAGCATTTTGATGCTGTTTTGAACTTGACCGATGACGTCGTTGATTAGCTGTGTAGTTTGCATTTCCTCAGCGGACTGCGCTTTCTTCTTGGATCGCTTCTTGTTACTTGCGTTGACTAGATCGGTGCATACGTTGAGCACGTACGATATTAGTCCTATAAACTGTGAATAGAGAAAACATATGTATTTAGTATCGTATTTGGATTCTTCAACCAGTCTTCTTTTGATTTGAGACGTAAAAAATATTGATACAAGAAGTGTTCCATGCAATCATTATCATGTCAGCGCACAGACGCCTACTATTGGACATAAGCCTACCCAAAGGCCCGTCACAACGATCGGTCTTGTAACTTTCGCCGCCAAAGCTCGCCGGACAATCTCGCTGGATGGTCTACCGATGCTACGCTTTTCCATTCGTGGCCACCACTCTAGGGTTGGTATTCAGAGTCGTAAGAAGAAGTACGCATAAGTCTCAGAACTGTCAAATGCATTGTAATCTTACTCTCAGTAAAAAATTTGTCAGTCATTTCACAGACTCGTGAGAATCGATCATGTCTGAACTGAGACCTGAGCCTTCAAATCGGGTTCTCAGGGCGATCTCGGCGTAGGTTTGACAACAGTTTGATGTGTGTAGGCGACTATGCATAATATTTCCAGATTTCACTTAAAAAAAAAATATAAAAAAACAGGTAGTACCTCTAAATAGTTATAGATCTCCTCCTGTGTGTCTCTAACGAGCCAGGCCGGGTCGTCGGCCGCGAGCTTGTCGGTCGCGTCCCGTCGCAGGTTGTCGCTCGCCGTCGTCAGGAGTCGCACGAGCGTCGCGTCGCGCTCGCCCTCAGTCGCCAGCGACGCGGCGAGGCGGAACATCGCCGGGTACAACTCCCGGTATGGCACCGGCGAGTTTACGAATGCTGGTTGGGAAAAAGAAGGATTGTACATACATACATAAACTTCACGCCTATCTCCCAGAGGGGTAGCATACATCTTTTCATACATGACCTTCTGTTTCCGAGTACTTTTCACGCCACCTTCCGCCAGGACATCACCAATCTGGTCAACATATGTCCTTCTGGGGCGACCTCTACTCACCCGGCCCATTACATCACCCATATAAATCATATAAAATAAAGGATTGTACAATTTATTTATATTATAAAAACTACCTGACCGAGCGCACTTTGTTCAGACATACAACATAAAAGTACAGGACTGCTTTGAAACATTTTTTCACAGTTGGGAAGCTACATTATACCCGGATAAAAAAAGAAATAATTCCTAAAAACTCCGGTGTAAAAAACTGAATGTTGTAACTATGCGGAGTGTAAAAGGACCCCGAGCAATGAATGGTCTTAAAAACGTTGTTGGGCTCGTCAATATGAACAACTTTTACTATGGCGACAATGCGGGGAAAGGAAAAATATTTTTTTCCTGTCCATAAAAGACACTTTTTCCTCGGATAACATGTTTTGTATGGCGATGGATTTTTTTTTTCATTTTCAGTCTCTATGAAGATAACAAGTAAGATCCCAGTAAAAATCCCGAGAGAGTACGATTATTAACTCTTTCCCGGACATTAAACGCCTATAGGCGTCATAACAATAAAACACCTATTGTGTATATTTTACTATACGCCAATGTGTTAAATAAAGTACGGTCGGCCAAGAAAATGGTCTATCAGTTTTGATGACACTTCCTATGTCACTAAAACATCAATAATATACAGTTGGTATATTGTGACAAGTGAACAATGAACCTTACCCCCTTACCAATAAACGCGTTGTCCCTTATACAACGGTTATTATAGGTCTACTTGAACTGGTTATTCCGTATTTGACATACAACTGACAAGTTAAGTTGAGCTTTGTGTATCTTCGAAATAGCAATTCCGCCATTATTAGTAAGGCCTATGTCTAATGAAATTCATATGAGTTTCAACCTTAGGTTGGTAGAGCAGATTCTTGGCCGACTGTACATATACTCACCAATAATCCTAGCGGGGAACGGCGCCGAAATACAGATGTTCTCCCGCACGCTGTATTTAGCTTGAAACGTCCCCATTTCTTTATCAAATTTGCTAGCTAATGTTCTCAGTTCTTCAGCCAACTTGGACTTTTCCGTAGACTCTTGTAACTTCGAGCAAGCTGTGATCGAATCTACTAAGATCTCCTTTAGTGTTATGAAGTCGATCTCTTGCCGCAGAGTGCGCGATTTGATTTCGGGGTCGACGCACTGAGGCGGCTCGTAGCTCACTATTACGCCGAGGTCGCGGTTGTCTCTGTCAATAATAGACATAACTAGGTTTTAGTACATTCAATAATAGGAATATAATAAGTTGAGCGCCTAAAAATACTAAGTTGAGCAGCAAAATTAGTAATTGAGCAGAAAAAAAATTGATTTTGTATTTATTAGCTGACCAAATCAGTAATTTTGTCGCTAAGTCAGTATTTTGGTTAGGTTAGGTTACACTTTTTTGATGCACGTTTAAATACTATCCTTAATAATATATTTCATTCTGTCATAGCGTCTGTGGTCCAGTTGGTCGCATCCTTGACTTGTAACCGGGAGGTTCCGGGTTCGAGACCGGCTACTGGACTTGTACCAATGGGACTCTTTTTCAGAGCCTATGTACGCAACGCAACGCTCGTACGATGACATCGTGATG
>SJJU01008618.1:0-17649 GCA_012932125.1 Conopomorpha cramerella | reverse complement strand
AAAAAAAAAAAAAAAAAACATTTTGCTCATAGATGCAGTCAAATACTTCCGTCTCGCTTAAAGCTGATGGGACACCAATAACCATTATTCTACTTAAGGTCTAATGAATGCAGTTGTTAATTCTGTTTTAATTTGTCCACGTCTGATTTTGAGTCTGTGCTTATTAGGACACCTCCATTTCGCACCTACCTTACGCTTCGGACAAGTAACTTAGCTCTTCTGGGTTAATAATTTCTTGAATAAGTTTTTGCGTATCTTCACTCGTCAGTTAGTTTTGTCAGAAGGATAAATGACAATTGTGCTCATTTTCTTGGGTTTAACATAATTGTTGGGCCCCTTTTTACCATGTCGGCAAATGAGGCATTGTCTGTTTGTGGTAATACGGTGTTAACATCACTACAAGACTCCTGTAATGTTTCGTTGAGACTTTTCAAACAATCTGCTTTATTTAGCTGTTCCTTAGGTGTTCAATTGTAGTGTGGGCAATTTTAGCTCGTTGTTTAAGGGCTTGATACTGGACCGCCATATCAGACGTGTCATTAACTAATTTGCGGTATAAATTATTTATTTTCATTTTTTTCTCGGTATTCATTTTACTTTCTCCGGCAGTATTGCAAACTTCGTTCAGGAGCAATTCGATTGATTTCATCCATCTGGACAGTTCTGAAGTGGAGACACACATTCTAGAGTAGACGGCGGTTGAGATTGCTTGACGCTAGTGTGACTATCTTGTAACGGGTTGACAGTGGCGTCGTCGCCAGCTTGGGCTGGCTGTGGCGGAGGACTACGAGCGGTCCTCCTGCTGCGGCTGAAAGGACTTTCCTTAATTTCGTAATACGATTTCAATATTCGAGAGAGATACTATATTCTCTATGTACACATTGTTTCGCACAAGGTCAGATTCGCTGAGCAGACTTTGACATGTACTTCTGAATCTGCCACTTTTACTACCAATTTGACGGATTGGATCCAGAATTACTCTGGTACGCAGAAAGGGACAGAATTTGTTCTATTACTCTTTCACTTCTTCATGTGGTCTATATTGTTGTATTGTTTTATTCTAAACGTCAGTTTCAGATTGCAGGTCTAGTTGTTTTTGGTATGAGTTTGTTATGCTCCTTAGCTTAAATTAACGCCACCTAGTGAGAAAAAATTTACGGTTACGTCGCCGGACTCAAGACAGAACTCCGGAGGTCTCAGGGCCGTACTAATAATGGCGGAATTGCTATTTGGAAGATACACAAAGCTCAACTTAACTTGTCAGTTGTATGTCAAATACGGAATAACCAGTTCAAGTAGACCTGTAATAACCGTTGTGTAAGTAACAACGCGTTTATTGTTAAGGGGGTCAGGATCGAATCTCTATGGAAGAAAACCAAACTCTCTGATTTGATTAATGTGTGGACACATGTTTTGGATTTTAGTCCATACATAACGTTTTATTCCAATTGTGTATTGATGAATAATTTATTAAAATCTGTTATGTGTGATCTAAGGGCTATGCTCGGCTTTTCTCTGAAGGATCGAATCAGAAATGAAGTGATCCGACAGAGAACCAAAGTCAACGACATAGCTCATCGTTTTAGGAAGCTGAAGTGGCAGTGGGCCGGCCATATTAACCGTAGAACCGTTGACCGTTGGGGCAAACGAGTTCTCGAGTGGAGACCGCGTCTCGGGAAACGGAGTATAGGACGCCCTCAGGCAAGGTGGACTGATGATATACGCAAGATGGCTGGCAGAAGCTAGATGTGAAAAGAACACAGAACAGTGTACAAGTATGGGCTGATGATGATGATGACGAATGTTATGTGTATCTAATAATAAATAAACCAAAGTTTGTTAGAAGTTATAGATTAAACATCCGGATATGCAGGTTTCCCCACGATGTTCTTCTTTTCTTCACCGAAAGAGCTCGGTGTGAATGTGTACACAGTACCTAGAAACTAATTTCTATCCTAAAGGGGCCTTTTTACAGGTGTCAGGTATTTTGCTAATATTTTGTTTTAGGCACTTGTTCGGAGATAACATTTTTCTAAGCTTTCATTTTTTTTCGTCACCGATTAATCCCTATTTTCAGATTTTTCCCTTTATGTACCCACCCAACACAGCAGCATGCCGAATTTCACTGTGACACTGAATTTCAAGTGCTCTATAATTTGAATGAGTGAGTGTATCAGTCAGTAGTCGTGAAATTTGATGAAAAATTAGATTGCTGACGAAGCATCACATAGAGACGGGCTGTAGCGGCTCGCAGCACAATATAGCTGCAGATGTATCACATTAGGGTCCGGAAAGGATTAAATGAGCCTTGCTTTTCATAGTCTTCTTTGAATCCATCCATCCATTTTTTAACATCAGAGCAGCGCACCTATATGCTCGTGTCTGTAGTTTTACAGTTTTTTTTTATTTAATGACCTAACTAATGGCGACGCCACTACTTTGTTAGTTCTTAGTAAAAAAATAACAGAAAAAAACTGACTTCAACCAGAAATATTCTGTAGAAATATACCTAAGCTTTTGTACTTTTCGCAGGGATATTCCATAGTCAGAACTAAACTCAATTCGAATGGAACCAGCTTTCAAACAAAAATAAGAAACATCAAGATCGGTTCACCTATTCGCTATGTGCAAAGCGAGTAGTGGCAGAGAGATAACGACCTCAGCGCACAACACGGCAGAAATTGGAAACAAATGCGGATGATCAGCTGTCAAAATCAAAATCAGTACAAAATCAAAGCAAAGAAATGGGCCATGACTGTTGTTGCGTTGTTAACTTTTTAACGTGTGTTATATCCACGCGCCTCGAACGAGCCACTGCTGCGTCGGCGTTCTACATCCACGTGCAACGATGCAGTATTGCGCCATCATTTACCTCAATATGCTTCATATTCAAAAGTGCTGATTCCTCGCAACGTGCCCATGATGCGCTGACTTCTATCACGTACACCATCCGAACCGAACAACGAGAATGATGAGAGTCTACCACTTCGTCAGTTGAGTCCTAACATCGGATCGGCTCACTAGTTTTACACCTCACATCGGGTCCATACTCTTTTAGGATAGTTAGATTGTAGAAATTAGAGTAATGTGACACCTAACATCGGGTCCATTCTCTCTCCTAGTTTGTAAAAAATAGAATAAAATCATTCGTTTTAAGTCCTATCTGGTTTCTTTTGCACCTTCCGGCTATAGAAAATATAATTCGTGTTGCATTCTTACATGCTCAGCTAATACTAATTTATTGCATTTTATCTCAGTTTGTGGTTGGAAACTAATATTATATGTAATAGTTTCAAACCCGGTTAATTTTACAAACTATTGAATAAATTTCACTTATATAATATTGTTGACAATATTATATAAGTGAAATTTTGATTTTATTTCTATTTGCAAAGAAAACTAAAAATGTTTACATTGTTATCATTTGACAGCTTCCGCAAATGTTGTAAACGCTAGGCGTCGCCACCGTCGCGCACATAGCCAAGCAATGGTCTTAGAAACGTTAATGGGCTCGTCAATATGAACATCTTTTACTATGGTGACAATGCGGAGATATAATCTGAAGTCGGTTAAAAACTAAAGTCTACGTCGGCCCTAAAAATTAAACACAGATATCTAATTGTATGAAATTACGCATTAAAGGCGATTATGCTTTGATTTCCCACGGTGACTTATTTGTTTTCTAATTATTGTACCGTTTGACATGGTAAAGATTTACCTGCATTTGCACGAAGGCCAGATACTATTGGATATTAAATGCACAAGAATAAACATCTGTTTAATAATTTGTAATAATTGTTATAAAATCAAAATGCGCGTCTCAATGGTTTTCTTGTCCTTCGCTCTGATGTTCTACTACAGTTTGTCCGAAGATAAGGTGGTGTTAACACCTCAAACTAGCCTCAGACTCAACGACTTCTGCTCCTTTGAATACACTCGTAAGTAGAACGACTCGTAAGTTACCCTTCATACTTACACTCACGTCAATCCCTAGTGGGATAAACAGATTCAGGTGGTTAGACTGGTGAGAGTTGACCAAGGGGTCACACGTCACAAAACAATACATTTCACTCCATTTATTTCAAAAGGCGTATGGTGATGGCGAACAGAATACATGTGTCACTAACCTAGCCCAACTTTTGTCGTCGTGACCTCGTGGGGGTCGTAAGAGGCGACCGAGGAAACTCTCCAGAGGACGGGCAGCAACGCTCTCTGTTACCACAACACAACTGCCAAGCGTTGCGTTTATTGGCATTTCGCCCCAAACGATCATCATGGAACTTCCTGTAGGGGACGTCATGTGGGCGAGCTAGGAAGAGGCCATTGCTTAACAAATGCCCACGGTTCATCAAGCGAATTTAACTCAACGTGATAGGGGTGGGGCTACCGCTGTTATAGGATTCACACACCTTGTGGTCTGCGGGTTTGAACCCGATCTTATCGTTGTTAACTAGTGCACGAAGTTTGCGTAAGGTACATACGCTCTAAAGGAGAGCCCCGTGGTATTAGCACACGCTTAGAACAGGCGCTCTCGACCCCACAACCGATTGAAAGTTCAGCTGGGCTGGAGAAGAAATAAATAAGTGCAACATATTTGAAAATTACATTAAAAATAACAAATTTATGGCGAAAATGTATTTGCCACTTGATTCGTGTAGTTATAACATAGCTATAAGTACTTTTGATAAGTTCACTCAAATCCACTGATTTACTGAAACCACGTTTTTCTATCAACTTTCAGGGGTTTCTTTGCGTGACGGTCTATTTAGAAATTGTTTTTAAATCCCTTTTAATGAGACGCCTAATTCCGTTTTCAGCTGTATTAGATGTCGCAATATGTACTGAAATAGAACGAATAATAATGCCACCTGGTGAAAGTAACCACATCGTGAATTTGTCAGACTATAAGAAGGTAAATTTAACAAGAACATAGAATTGCTTATTTATTTTAGCATACGCGCAAAGGGCCCAGGTTCCGCTTATTTTATCCCAAGTTTGTGCGGGAGAGGTGTCTGGTTCGATACCAGCACGCGGGGTGTGCTGTGTGTATGTCAATAGTGTTTCTTTGTTAATAAACAAATAGTTTTCAAACAAAACGTATTATATTAAATAAATACCAGGTTTCACTCTAGAATTCTCTAGGGTAAGAGATCGGCATAACCCGTTTAGGAGCACGGAGCTGTTATGTTATCGATGTACTGATTTGGAAGTCGACTTTGCAGTTTCGGAACAGCACAGCTGTACGAATGTCGGGCATCAAAACTAATGCACGGATCTCGATAAATCTTGTTTCAAGCCCTCATGGAGCTACCCTCGAAACAACACTTCGAACAATTAAGTATTCTACTATAACTGCAACTTATTGACAGGTTTACTTTATGTCATTTCATCAAGATGTTATTAGGGTTAATTCAATGAAACCTTTATACACGTCTAAAATTATAGTAAGTAACTTTTTATTAACATACCTATACTATTACAATCAACTTATTTAATAGCCTATCTAATCTGATAATCATCTTTTGGTTAAAGTTAAATTAAATAAAATTGGAAGAAGAAAACAAACTGGGAAATAAATCATTTTTAAACCATCACATCCTAAACGAAAAGGAGTCGATTCCAAAATCCATGTTCTCTCCAAACTCGTGCTCTTCGCAAATCAGGATGAAATTCTAACCTGGATGCATATGTTAAAAGCACAAATTGAACGTTATTCCAGTAATCATGTGAAAAAGCCTATTGCAATCTACTTCCTCGATTGCCTTTCCTTAGAGCTGGTAGCCTGTTACTGCTGTACCAGTTTATTATATACACACTCTCTCTGTAGCCTTTGGACCAATTGCATCGCCCCACCATTAAATTTGATTGGCTTCGTGCAGAATTTTGTACGAATCGGTACTGTACATGTGTTGTAATGCGGTCCTCGATGTCGTTCCACCACTTCCCCCGTGACGCAAGCCAGGATATAACGCTCTGACCGGTCCTCATGGCTTCAGAAACGGCAATTTGGGTAGCGCCAGCTTCAATGATGCCACCTGCTGGAGAAGTGGGAGGTGTGTCTTAGGTGCATACACGGATTATCAATTTTAAGATTTTTACAACTTTCATAAACAAGTAAATGTTTTGTTTAGGTTCCAATGCTTTAAAAATAAAGTTTAGTAGAAGCTTTGTTTGAGTTTTTCTTCTTCTTCTAAGTTTTTTATTTTATTTAACGTTAACCAAAAGATTTTTACCAGTTTAGATAGGCTATTAAATTTTAATAAGCTTTATTGTATAGGTATGACCAAATAAAAAAAGTTTATATAATTTTAGCTATTTGCTTTGATTTAAATATCTCTAAACCACGTTGATGTGTATATTATAATGTACATCAGGGGAGATATAATATCAGGGGAGAGCTACAAAGATCCGGCTATGTATGAGCCACAAAGTCAGCTTTATATAATAAATATTATGTTTTTTGTTTCAGTGGAATGGAGCATTTAGTAAGGTAGCGTATGATCAATAGAATTCATCCCCATAGTACAACAATAGGGCCGTTCTGTAGTACTACGACGACCGGGATGAACTAGCGGTCAGGGCACCTGCCTCTAGGATTTGCGGGTTCGATTCCCGCCTCTGACGTAATGCTTAGTGACGAGCTGAGTCATGTGTTGTATGCGTCTGTTCTATTAATGTTTATACAACGTTCAAGCAACGTTGGCGAAACTCGGGAAAGTCGACAAACAAATTAAAAAGTCAAAGTATCATTGATTTGAGGAGCACATTTCCTCATCATCATCATCATCAGCTCAAACTTGTCCACTGCTGGACATAGGCAAGCCAATTGCACTGTGATCTGTTTTCGGCTTCTCGCATCCCGCTTCAGCCAGCCGGCTTTCGCATATCATCAGTCCTCAGGCAAGGGCCTGGGGGCGTCCTATACACCGTTGGCCGAGACGTGGTCTCCACTCAGAACTCGTTAGCCCCCACGGTCATCGTCATCATCATCATCATCAGCCCATACTTGTCCACTGCTGGACATAGGCCTCTCCAATTGCACGCCACTGTGATCTGTTTCGGCTTCTCGCATCCAGCTTCTGCCAGCCATCTTGCGTATATCATCAATCCACCTTGCCTGAGGGCGTCCTACACTCCGTTTGCCGAGACGCGGTCTCCACTCGAGAACTCGTTTCCCCAACGGTCATCGGTTCTACGGCAAATATGGCCGGCCCACTGCCACTTCAGCTTGCTAAAACGATGAGCTATGTCGATGACTTTGGTTCTCTGTCGATCACTTCATTTCTGATTCGATCCTTCAGAGAAACGCCGAGCATAGCCCTTTCCATAGCACGCTGTGCTACTTTGAGCTTGTGGGCCAGCCGTGCCGTCAGTGTCCACGTCTCAGCTCCGTATTTCATTACAGGTAGGACACACTGATTGAAGACTTTTGTCTTCAGGCACTGTGGGATCGCTGATGTTAAGACTCGACGTAACTTCCCAAATGCTGCCCACCCCAGCCGAATTCTTCTGTTTACCTCGTCCTCGAAGTTGTTTCTACCCAACTGCAATGTCTGCCCAAGGTATGCGTATTTTTTAACAACTTCGAGAACGGTGCCGTGTACTGAAATCGGTTCCGGTAGAACATGTTCATTGAACATGACCTTGGTTTTATCCAAGTTCATCCGTAGGCCGATCCGTAGAAAAGAATCAGCTAGGTCATTCAACATCAGTTGAAGGTCCTGCAGCGTTTCTGCCATGATGACGATGTCGTCTGTAAATCGCAAGTGAGAGATGTGTTCGCCATTTATGTTGATGCCACGTCCTTTCCAATGCAGCGTCTTGAACATATCCTCCATTGCATTTGTGAACAATTTCGGGGAAATAACATCCCCTTGTCTCACTCCTCGATGCATTGGTATGGGACGTGTCTGCTGATTTTGTACTTGGACGGACATGGTGGCAGCCTCGTAGAGTCATCTTATCACTTGGATGTATCGCCAGTCAACTTGGCAACGCTGCAGAGACTCCAGAACGGACCAGATCTCAACAGAGTCAAAGGCCTTCTCATAGTGCAGATTATATTCTTCAGTTTTTTCTATGATCTGCCGCACTGTGTGGATGTGGTCTATGGTGCCATAACCGCTCCGAAATCCAGCCTGCTCCGGAGGTTGAAATTCTACTACTACTACTATTGTGATCACTCTTGAGAACAGCTTGTAGACGTGCCTTAGAAGAGTAATGGGTCGATAGTTCTTCAACAGGGTTTTGTCTCCCTTTTTGAAGAACAGGACGACCACACTCTACTCCACACCTCCCGAGTTCTCCCTTCGAACAGGAACACGGCCATCGGTTCTGCGGCTAATATGGGCGACCCACTGCCACTTCACATGGACCTGAGGGACACTTGTACCTACAAGTTAAAACAACAAAGAACTCCATGTCAAAAATCATTTTATCAATACTTTTTTTTTACTTTTTCTAGCCTGAAAGTGGTACAAGTGTATGCACCGACCTCGACACACTCGGACGATGAGGTGGAGGGCCTGTTCGATGATATATCGAAGGCCCTCCACTCCACTACTAAGACACCTTACAGCGTTGTTATGGGGGACTTTAACGCTAAAGTGGGAGTACAGAATTGCAATGAATCGGCAGTAGGATCCCATGGATTTGGAGCAAGGAATCATAAGGGGCAAATGCTAGTAAACTTCCTCGAACGAGAGGGGCTATTTCTAATGAACTCGTGGTTTAAGAAAAAGCCCCAAAGGAAGTGGACCTGGCAAAGCCCCAATACTATGACCAAAAATGAGATCGATTTCATCATGACGAACAAAAAGCACATATTCAGAGACGTCTCTGTGATCAACAGGTTTAATACCGGTAGCGATCACCGACTAGTCAGAGGCTCGCTGAATATCAACTTTAAGGCTGAACGTGTCCGTCTGATGAAAGCCAGGCTCCAACCAACCATGCTCCAAACTATAATGGGATCCGAAGCTTTCCAGCTAAGTTTGGAGAACCGATTCGTTCCCGTGGAAACCACAGCAGACGTGAACAAGAACCTCGAAAATGTGACTCGGGTCCTCAGGGAAGAGGGTACGAGATTTTGTTAAATGCAGCGTAAGGGCAGTAAGTCAAAGCTTTCCGGGGAGACTTTACGGCTGATGAAGGAACGACGTGAGAATCCGCCCGTCACTTCGACCGCAAGGCGGGCTCTAAACCAGGAGATTAGTAAGCACGTGCGGCGCGACCTCCGATGCTAAAATACTCTTTCAATAGAAAGAGCGATTGAGCAGAATCGGGGGTCAAAAGTGTTCGTACAATCTCTTGGAAGAAGCCACCTTGCGAAGTTGACCACAGCAAGTGGAGAAGTCGTCACTTCGAAGCCGTCGGTCCTTTCCGAAGTTGAAGAATTCTATGGCCAGTTATACGCATCGCATGCATCTCGCCCTGATCCCGAAAATGGGGACTCTAGAGCCACATTGACACGCCACTTCACCGAAGACCTGCCAGAAGTCAGTACTGGCGGAATTGAGATCGCTCTTAGACAGCTCAAAAACGGAAAAGCTCCAGGAGAGGATGGCATTACAACAGAACTATTAAAGGCTGGAGGTAAACCGATATTGAGGGAGCTCCAAAAGCTTTTTAACGCTGTCCTCTTCGAAGGAAGAACCCCGGAGGCGTGGAGTAGAAGTGTGGTCGTCCTGTTCTTCAAAAAGGGAGACAAAACCCTGTTGAAGAACTATCGACCCATTTCTCTTCTAAGACACGTCTACAAGCTGTTCTCAAGAGTGATCACAAACCGTCTTGCGCGAAGACTCGACGAATTTCAACCTCCGGAGCAGCCTGGATTTCGGAGCGGTTATGGCACCATAGACCACATCCACACAGTGCGGCAGATCATAGAGAAAACTGAAGAGTATAACCTGCCCCTGTGTCTAGCATTCGTGGACTATGAGAAGGCCTTGGACTCGGTTGAGATCTGGTCCGTTCTGGAGTCTCTGCAGCGTTGCCAAGTTGACTGGCGATACATCCAAGTGATAAGATGCCTCTACGAGGCTGCCACCATGTACGTCCAAGTACAAAATCAGCAGACACGTTCCATACCATTGCATCGAGGAGTGAGACAAGGGGATGTTATTTCCCCGAAATTGTTCACAAATGCAATGGAGGATATGTTTAAGACGCTGCATTGGAAAGGACGTGGCATCAACATCAATGGCGAACACATCTCTCACTTGCGATTTGCAGACGACATCGTCATCATGGCAGAAACGCCGCAGGACCTTCAACTGATGCTGAATGACCTAGCTGATTCTTCTCTACGGATCGGCCTACGGATGAACTTGGATAAAAGCAAGGTCATGTTCAATGAACATGTTCTACCGGAACCGATTTCAGTACAAGGCACCGTTCTCGAATTTGTTAAAAAATACGTATACCTTGGGCAGACATTGCAGTTGGGTAGAAACAACTTCGAGGACGAGGTGAACAGAAGAATTCGGCTGGGTTGGGCAGCATTTGGGAAGTTACGTCGAGTCTTAACATCAGCGATCCCACGGTGCCTGAAGACAAAGGTCTTCAATCAGTGTGTCCTACCTGTAATGACATACGGAGCTGAGACGTGGACACTGACGGCACGGCTGCCCCACAAGCTCAAAGTCGCACAGCGTGCTATGGAAAGGGCTATGCTCGGCGTTTCTCTGAAGGATCGAATAAGAAATGAAGTGATCCGACAGAGAACCAAAGTCATCGACATAGCTCATCGTTTTAGCAAGCTGAAGTGGCAGTGGGCCGGCCATATTAGCCGTAGAACCGATGACCGTTGGGGGAAAACGAGTTCTCGAGTGGAGACCGCGTCTCGGCAAACGGAGTGTAGGACGCCCTCAGGCAAGGTGGACTGATGATATACGCAAGATGGCTGGCAGAAGATAGATGCGAGAAGCCGAAAACAGATCACAGTGGCGTGCAATTGGAGAGGCCTATGTCCAGCTGTGGACAAGTATGAGCTGATGATGATGAGCCTTTTGCATTCTCGGCATTGTAGATATATTCATCTACAATGCCGAGAATGCAAAAGGCTCCGTAACCATACGGTTGTAAGCTATACAGCTTAGAGCGATTTCTTAAAAGTATTTTAAAACCTTTATACCTACAACCACTAACAAACAGAGGGACGTTTGTAGGTACACATACATACAACTTAAACCATTCGCTTAACATGTTCGTTTAGAAGCGTAATTACAATAAAACTTGTATTAAGTTTGGCTAACAGTTTTAACCGTCTCGTGGACACCTTTCGCTCGTCGCGGTGATAACAATAAAACTTCTGTTGTTTTAAGTTTTGTGTCCCCAAAACTGTCAATATCATGAGAAAAGACAATTAAAGTCGCACCTTGCGACCTGTCCCAGAAACGCTTTTTATTTACAAACAAAATACTTTCTGGTAAAGTAACTCCTCAACGTTAAAACAGTTGCTTGTCGCTCTGTTTTTACTTTAATCAACTTTTTAACGTGACAACGTTTTAAAACTAGATCCTACGGTCTGCATGCACGAAAAAGATGACGCCATTGTCCCGTTCCGCAAGCGAGAGCGCGGCACGAACGAGAGAGAGGCATGATAACTCATTCTATCCTTACTAATATTATAAATCGGGAAGTGAGTTTGTTTGTTTTTTCCGCTTTTACGCCGTAACTACTGAACCGATTGCTCTGAAATTTTGCATACGTAAAGTTAGAAGTCCGGATTAAATAATAAGGTACTTTTTATCCCGGAAAAATTTATATTCCCGAAACTTAGATTATTCCGTAGGAATGATAAGTTTTCTTATAGTTGTCCTTTATACCGCAATATAACCGAAGTCCACGCGGGCGAAGCCGCGGGCGGGCGGAAAGCTAGTATTATATATTATACTACTGTAATGTTTGGCGTTGTCACGTGAAACTATCGTCCGTAAACTGACTTTACAGACAACAATTTTTATTTATAAGTAAACTATGAAGTCAATTTATTAAAGTGTTAAAAGAACTGAACATGTCCAAAATTCCACCACACTGCGCTCCAAAACCACAACACAGATAGGCAGTCGGTATTCGTTAAGGACATAAGTAAGTACCAGGCGCTCATAAATTAAGGGACGTGGAGAGTGTAATCATATACCTACGAGGCAATCGTAAACACGCTATTCGTTATATTAAAGGGAAGTCATTTGACAGTGTAATTCCGAGAATAATCACGTTGTATGGACAATGAAAACTCGAACAGTACAGTATATTATTTCCTAGTAAACCATGTTTGTTAACTCAGGGGTTTCAGATGCCATATGTTTAAATCTTTTCCTGCGTGTCGTACTACACTTTTAGAGGATTGGAATCAAGAATATATTTTACAAAAACTGAATTCATTCATAATTTATTGTCATTCAAATTCTAAAGCCATTCAAAATGAGGTGATAAGTCATTGATACAGGCATGGGGAATTTGGTAGGAGACCAATCCATTTAGATTTGATATAAATAAATTAGATTTTTCCATTGGTACACGTCCAGTAGCCGGACTCGAACCCGCTACCTCCCGGTTACAAGTCAAGTATCCGACCAACTGGACTACAGACGCTCCTCTGTCTGATGTTAAGCAGTGATATGGTCTACGATGGAGTACACTTGTTCATTAGGTACCTATTTCACCTCAGTAAAGACTACCAGATTGTACAGACCCGGGCAAGCAGCTTAGAAAATAAATAAATAAATATTTTACAACAACACACACATTGCCTTTATCCCATGTTAAGTAGCTAAAGCACTTGTGTTATGGAAATCAGAAAACGAGATAATAATATATTTACTTTTTTTTTAAATTTAAATATATACTTAAATGAATAAAACACCCAGACACACCCAACAAGTGCTTAAAAGATCATCACCTAAGCACCAGTCAGCGGTGGGAATCGAACCCACGACCCTACGGAGCAGAGGCAAACACGCTGACCACTACACCAACGGGCCCGCATGGGCTTAAGCACTTGTCTTGTGTATATACTATAAATAGAACACCCACATTGAACAAGTATTTAAAAGTTCACCAAAGTTCCTGTTGGCGTGGGAAATGAACCCACGTAGACATGCTGGCACGGTTAGTGTATCCAGGGGGGTTAAAACAGAAAGAACACGTCCGTACGCAACGCTCGTACGGTGAAGGACAACATCGTGATGAAACCCGCACACCACAAGGTGTGTGAACCCTCTGACGGCGATGGGCTCACCCCCTGTCACGTTGGGTTAAATACGCTTGGTGAACCGTGGACATTTGCTTATTAAGCAAGTGCCTCTGCCTACCCCGCATTGTGATTAAAAGGCGTGAAGTGTATTCTTTTTTTTTATTTATTTTAACACGTCCGTTCGTTTCGTTTCTATCTGTTCGTTTTCGTAAACGTTCGCCAATCTTCTCTGGTCAAGTATAATATCCCTTAACCAGGCATAGGGAATATATATCCCACCTAAATTTGAACCTTAGTCCGTTAAAATAGAGTCTAAAATCAATTAATTCCAGACAAACCTTCTGCCTGTTAAAGGGATATATCTTTATCAGTCACATGACGTCCACTGCTGGACGAGGGCCGCTCCCAATGATTTCCGTGATCAATTTCGGGGAAATGACAATAATCGGCACGCTTGACATGCGGGTTGGCGATCGCAGTGGTGTTGTGGTTTAACCCTTAACTGCATGATTTTTTTGTCTGAATAAAAACCTATTTCTTCTTAAATTATGTGTCCTGCATCATGGGAAAAAATATAAAAAATTAAAAGTGGTCTAAAGTCAAAACTGCGTTCATACGTATTAGTTGTACCTTTGACAATAATTTAGAATGAAAAATCTGTAGATGGGACGGCTAGAAAACAAAAATAGAGGAAAATTATACTGATGTAGTATTACATTTTTTTTAAACTATATATTTTTTTAAATTCTTATGTAACATACTTCTAGTATTAAAACAGTGTTGTAACTATAGTTATCTATCAATCACATCTTATAGGTATCTATACCATGTTATTATGTACCAAGTTATTGAACTCTTATTAATACTGACCCGCAATTACCAACTCTTTCCCATGCTGTGGGGTCGACTGGTAGATAATACATTAGTATTAAGTCCGCCTTTTGTACATTTATTGCAATAAAGTGTTAAATAAATAAATACATCACTATGCAGCTAAGGGTTAAAGGTTTTGTGAAGAGTTCCTTCGGTTGCCTCTTCCAACCTCACGACGGGATGGGTTGGGCTGAGGTGGTGACACAAATTTATTCTATCCGCCGCCACCACACGGCTCATTCATACACTGTCACTGTCACAGTCTGGCACCATTTGTCACTGAAATGACAAATCGATTCAAGTAGGAGCTCTCTCCTTCACATTCATTATTTTTCATCACCGCCACATTATTACACTAATTAGATCCTACTAGGTATACAAAGCTGATACAGGAAGTTTCCGCATCTCGACAATTGCTTATTGTTGTACTGTTTGTGATGGATGAAGCACACCAACCACCCCAGCGCGGTTATATCCCACTACATACTATTTAACAAAGTCGTTTACCGCTGTGTGTCCCTACTTATGCTCAGATGTTTAATGCGGCTTCTTTAGTAGATATAGTGATTTTTGACGAAGGTTCATATTGTTACGTCCAGGGGGGTGGGTACCGATAGAAAATTACACTATTACGATAATCAAGAATGACACTTTATTTTGGTACTGTAATTACCACAAACTAATTACAATCGTTAAACTAAAATCTCTAATAAACACTTTTACAATCACTTGTTAACTATCTTTAATTTTCTCTCTTGATGTTCACTGTATCGCTGTTCAGTTGAAACTGCCCCGCTGACGCGATCGTTGTTCTTTATATACCAACAGTACACATCCAGAATCTTCGAGTAGGTTTTAGTAGGTATTTTCTCGAGTCGGAACTTCTAATAATGATGTGTGAAATAATAATAATTAGATACCTAAACGTCGGCTCGCGTGTTTATACCTACCAACACTAGGTAAGTAGGTACTTGTATTGCTAGGTAGGTACTTGCTTTTCGAATCATTCCACACTTTTCTCGATCTTTCGAGACCCTTCTACTACATTCTAACGGATATAAAACTGAGAGTTATTTAAGGCTCCTTTTTGGAAGACGCTTATAAAGAACTATCTTCAACCAGAACTAGTCGTCCGCTCATATGTTTATTTAAAGTTCGCCTCGATTTATCGGGTTTATCATATCTTCTTTCCAAGAAAACAAAAAAAAAACATCAACAGAGTTTGTGTTTCCTGCGCAGTACAGTATTGAAGGTCTTCAAGTCACTGGGGTGAATAGGTACCTAATGAACAAGTGTGCTCCATCGTAGACCACATCGCTGCTTAACATCAGGCAGGATTATTATATATATATATTCATAGCGATAAAAAAAAACTTCAAAATCTGTTGAAGTTCATTTTTTTATGAAACGCGCACAGACATTATAACTCAATATTGTTCACCGAGTGTATAGGCGCGAATATAACCAAAGACAAGCTCGAGCTTACCTTTGTTATTTTACTCGACGTTTCGACGCAGTTGCATGCGTCGTGGTCTGTCGTTTTTTTTTCTATAAAATTATAACTTCCTTGGGTAGTTTTAGTTGCTTCTTGTATGCGTGTATTGTGATACTTTGGAGCATTATCCGTCAAAACAAAAACTTAAATTCGGTGCCAAACTGTTCAGTACAAACACAAGTCACTCGCCAAAAGATCCTTGAAACACTATAAGTTGAGCTTTCAACACTTATGTACAACTTTGATCCTCAGCTCACGTTATACTGGTCTATTAAAACCCTCAAGACACGACTTTCCTTCCTTCCCTTAATGAAGCTATGAGAGTTTCCAGCACGTGTGTACCTTTCGCTTTGAGACAAGCGGCTTGTGTATATTCTTATATCGTTTGAGAGGTTGTTATTGAAAATTGTGCTTTATGAGAGCATATATTATAGTTTATATTAGAAATTTAGAGTGAGTAGAGGTCGCCCCAGAAGGACATATACAGATACAGACCAAATTGGTGATGTCCTGTCCGAAGGTGGCGTGAAAAGTACTCGAAACCGGAGGTCATGTATGAAAAGATGTATGAATGTAGATGAAGCGAAAGGGGTATGTCTGGACCGTGACAAATGGAGGTCTGTAGTCTCTGCCTACCCCTCTGGGAGACAGGCGTGAAGTGTATGTATGTATGTATTAGAAATTTAAAAATACGATGAAAATCAAAATGATGGTGATTCGGAAATACTCTTATATGCCAAAATGGTAGAACCATTTCTATAGACCTCACTGTAGAGTTCATTTCAGAACGCCTCATTTCCGCGCGACGAGAATAAAACTTCTCCGCACAAACTCGATCAGCTCATTGGACGTTTTGTACTAAGGGGTCGGAAGTATTACGTTCCAAGAGTTCATGACTGTTGACCTTGTAAAAGTAAATATTCCGAGTCAAGTTGTTGACCCACGATTCTGTTAAATGTCAGAAGACCCCAAAGGGAATAGCTTTTGATGTTACGTTAACGTTAGCTTAGCAATGTACCTCTGTGTATATTTTACTTAAGTACAGTGCATTTGCCTTTCGATTTATTCTTGTTATTTACTTACTAATTCAGTAAAATTATATACTGTCAACTGTGTATACCTATTCACATACATACATACACTTCACGCCTGTCTCCCAGAGGGGTAGGCAGAGACTACAGAGCTTCATTTGTCACGATCCTGACATACACCTTTCGCTTCATCTACATTCATACATCTTTTCATACATGACCTCCGGTTTCGAGTACTTTTCACGCCATTTATTTACTTTATCCAAATAACAGCACTAAAACAGAAATCGCATAAAGGTGCCGGCACACATAATCTGGTCCGAGTGCGTTCCGGGTTTGGAAATATTTATAGTGTTCGAGTTTTTATGAACCATACATGTTGTGGTTATCTTTAAATTGTAGTAGCGCTTAGTTTTAGATCTAACTCATGTGTACCCTTTTTTTTTCAATGTAATGTGTTTTCAATAATAGTATGTATCTATATTTTTTGTTTTATTAATTTAAATTAACTACATCCTGTAAAAATATTTTCTTTGTTTTGTATTGTACTTCTTAATAATATTGCCCAGCACCTATGTTCTCCCATGTTGTGAGGTCGACTGGTAGAGAATACATAAGTATTAAATAAAATAAATAAATTAGTGTATACTATATAAAAAAAAAATATGTTGATAACCTAAATAAATAAATGCATAACTTTCGCTTCCCGGAGGCTCGGCCTTCGTGCCGTGTTCTGTTCTGTGTGACACGAGCTTCAAAGTTTGCAAAGCAATTACATTTACGAACATCCTCTAGGGCCCATTCTATTTCTAGCTAATTGATTGTGCAGATACGTTTCTTGAAGAAATCTTACATCTGTAGTGTCTTGTTTACGGAGCTATTTTACGGTAGAAACGGGAGGGCCCACGTGTTCCGGTCCCTGTCTACGTGCCCAGAGGGAAATGTCCGCGGCAATGTAATTTAAGGCCCAAATTAATTGGGCAGATAGAATATCCGGCGTCCTATTTACCCTCGTTCCCTGTACTCAATTTGTCGTTTAGGTGTTTTGTGCG